>MU108780.1:0-22657 GCA_012274485.2 Sinapis alba | reverse complement strand
GATTTGTTATATGATTACAATATCCTCACACACATATGGAGATGCCAAAGGAGATGACCACACAAGTAAGGTTTTGTGGATTGGGTACATGCACTCCTTCTGTTCCAATAGACGAGCAAATGCTACACAATGCAAGGATACTTTTTCGGTGAGATCAGGGGGCAATCGAATTTCTTCAGTGGTGTCAGAATCGGACTAACGCAATGAAAAACTAAATTTAGGAGTCAACTATTTACAGATGGTGCAGAATCATACAACAAGTGGTTTACTCATATGGCTCAAATACTTCTCATCGAAAAACATGTATGCAACTCTCTCTTTCACCCTCTGTCTAAATATAAACACATCAACAACTAACGTACTTTGCACTCCAACCATTGTTTGCGCCTCAAAAGGCAACTTTTATTCAGGACGCCTGAAACCAAACTCCGTATACAATCTCACCAACTTCAATGCAACCACACAAACAAAGACACGTTCTAGGACACCAATCTCACAATCTGCTTCGACTTAAATGAGCTAAAAAAAAAGATTTCTCCGAAGGGGCCAAATATTCAGTTTCATTTAGTATATGCTGTGGGAGACTTAAGATCCACTCTCAAGTAAGTGGAATCTCCCGTTACAAAGAGAACCAAACTACATTGTGTTGTTGTTTACGCTAAGAATATCACTCGTATACTTGAATGAAATTTAATTAAGCAAAAGAGAAGTCTCCACATCTGAATTCTTCTTCAAACATGGATGTAACCAAGCATGAGAAACAAAAGGGACCAGTGAATCACTGTTCAAGCTAGAAACCACAATAGTATTTAGTATTAGTTTATAATCTGGCAATTTTAGATACAAGTTTCAATTTTCTGTATATTATTAGTTGTCTTTGTTCTTCGTTCATTGCTGTTTAATGAGTTGGAGGACTGTCATGGAACTTTTAAGCAGTCTCCTTGATAGTTGCCTCTGTTTTTGGGTCATATATATTGCTTCATGCCGTTTGTTCCGACCAATTATGTGTTCGCTATAAATCAAAGTTATTTTTTATATAAGTTTCATTGTAATGCGTCTTTTGAAATGATGAGATAAATAGTAGTAATTAAGATGAACTGTTTGCTTATGTTTTCGACAACCAAGTCGTAGAAAACTGATGAGTGTAGCGATTCTGAACAAAACATCCATCGTGTTATTTTTTTATTTTGAAAAAGCCACTCAATTTTCTAGCTGATTATGTATTGGCCATATTCTATTATAATTAAACTTTTACAAGTTGACTTACAAGTAAAAAAGTTAATACTTAACATGGGTGAGCTGCCCAAATTGCATTCTCATATCTCTACTTTGTTCTCGATTTGTCTAATCTCTATGTTTAAGACATATATATGTGAATGAGAAATAATCTTTTATTGTTGAATTTGCATGAGATTATGTTTTTAATCAATTAAGATATTTTAAAGATGTATTTATCATTTAAATTAGTATTTTAGATATTTAAATGAAATAAATTTTAAGTTTAAAATTTCAGATATAGGAAGATTAAAATATATGACACACTTACAATTATATACTGCCAAAAGTATAAGATATCCTTCCATTACTCAATTGATATTCAAAAATATAAAAGAGATAGAAATATAGTATATGTTATAAGTCATTGATGTGCAAGAAAAATTTATTCATAACCTATACTATATTTTTCGTGTACATCAATGACTTATAACCTATACTATATTTCTATCGCTTTTATATTTTTGAATATCAGTAGAGGAATAGAGGAGTATCTTATATTTTTGGCGCTGTATAATTGTAAGTGTGTCATATATTTTAAACCAAAAAATATGTTAAAAGTACCATTTTTGTTTTTCTTTAAATATCAGAATATTTATAAAATAAGGTAGAAACCAAGGAATTTTTTTTTAAAAGTGATTTAACTTGATATCATATTAAAATTTTGAAACTAACATAAAATTAAATAATAAAAAGAAACAAAATCTTGAAATTAATTTTAAGAAATAAGACTAAATGAAATTAAAAGACATAGGATTTTCAAAAGTAAAACTATATATTATTGATAATGGCCACGTTGAATAAACCAATAAAATATGTTAGTCATATGTTGTTACACCCCTTCATATTTGGGATCAAGATTTTCAAAATAATATTTTCAAAATAAAATAAATATATATATAAATATAATAAAATAAATTTACTCAACATTAAACAACTAAAATAAATAAATTATCTTAAAAATGCAAAATTTCAAAATTCATCTATGTAAAGATAAACTAGAAAATAAAAATACTATCTATAAAACTAAGTTGATATCTATGCCAAATCTTTGAAAATATAACATAACAAGATTTTGAAAATACATCACAAACTATGTCAAAAATCAAAACATAAAAATTGTATATATCAAAACAAAACCAATCCAATAAAGATTTAATGAGAAAATAAGTTACTTGCAGAAAATATAATATAATGAAAACAAAACGTATAAGAATATCAAATTATTAAACAAACAAAATAATACAATAATAAATTTTAAATTCAAAATCCGAGCGTAGCGTTGACTAGTAAAATTAATATCAACAAAACATAGATACATATGCATTAAGAATTAGTAATCAAGATTTTCTTAAATTCACTTCTTTTTCTTCTTTTTTTTTTTTTGAAAATTCTCGCATATTTTGTCTTTCCATTGATCCATAAACAAAAATTCGACAGAAAAGGCTTCAAAACTGAATTCCATTTTCGTTAACTATTATAAATCAATGAAGAGGTTTACGGCTTGATGATGAAAGAATAAAGATTTGTTCATATATTTATGGTTTTTGTACTTAGGATATATCTTAAGAAAAAGGTATGTGCTACGGGTCCGATTTCTTACATGTATATGCATATATCAGATAAATACAAACTGCATTATCGATTGACCATATATAAAGATGAAGAGGAAGATGCGGAGTTGCAAGAAGATGAATAAGAATCAACGGAATCAATTTGCATGTCAGAGAATCGGAGTTCAATTAAATAAAATGTGACAACCAAACGATATTTCAGAGGTTAAATCTTTTTCGTGGACCCTCTCTATGTGTTCCACAAAGGTTTGTTGTGCCCATTCAAGTGATCCAATGCTAATTTTAAGCATCAAACAAACAATCTTGAACCCCCATTGCTGAGTTTGTTCTTTCACTCTAACCCGGTCTAACTATTGATGTCTTGGAACAAAATTGAAATCTATTGATAGAAAAGAAGATTGAAGCTACGGTTGATAAGAAAGTAAAGATGAGAGGTAAGTCTAAACTTGTGTCAAATAAGCCCATGTATGTAGTGAAGCTTCTTTGTGTGTACATGAAAAATATAAAGAGATCATTATTTTTTTTACAAAAGAATTATTTTATGATATGTACATAGCAGTTGTTAGGTCAGTAATAGACTTCTTTGTTATAATTTCGCTCTGTCTTGTTTGAAGGTGATGGTCCATTCGGTAGAGGCAGCGTAATTGGGTGACCTTGTTTAAGAAGACGAAATACAAAGTCAAAATGAGTTAAAGTAAAAGGTTAGTAATGTAGTCCATGTGATATGATTAGTATGTCTAGAGAGTATAAGTCATCTAATTAATTTGATGCAAGTGAAATACAAAGGCAAGATAAACGCGAGTAAAAAACGTATTACAAATCAGATATATACTACAATAGTTTTGAGCAAATTGTACGATAAAGCAAAGTAAATGAAAGTCAAGAACAATACAAACTAGAGATGAACCCGCACGTCCGTGCGGATATATATTTGTTTTAAAAATAATATTGAAAATATAAATAAATTATAAATATATATATATTATAACAAATTTTAATTTATCTACAACTATTATTTTGAAAATTTTAAATATATATAGAAATTTATTTACAATGAAATTGTATTACTAATATTTTCATCACTTATTTTATTTAATTTATTGGTTGTATCATTTTATGTTTAATTTTTATAGTAAAAACAAAAAAAGAAAACTAAAATATAATATAATTTTAAAATAATTATAAAAATAATTGGCTGTACTATTTAATTTCAAAGTTAACTATCCAAATATACATAAAATCTGGCCTAAAATAAATATGATTAAAAAATAGTAATTGCATAATAGAAATGTATTTGGTTTTTACCGCAAATTTTCCGGCTAGATTTGTATTGTTTCTGTTAGGAACATATCATATATGAATAAATTTAAAATATTTTTTTAGATTTCTAGTTAGTGGTCTAACATAGACCTTTTTATGGTAGATAAAATAATGACTCTATTTTAATAGAGTAGATAACAGTGTACTCATTTAAGAGTTAATCATGCAATTTCACTAGTTTCAACTCCACTGAAGGCAGCATGTATCGATTCCACAAGCGAAGAGCTTTCAGTTAGATTATGCGCTCATTCTGAAAGGGTTAATATCCCTTACATATGTCAGTCCTCATACTGATGCCATTTGACAAAAAAAAAAACTAACTACTATAGCAAAGTTATACACTACAAGAAAACCATTTTTTTACGAGGGCCAAATTCGTCGTAACGTTCTCGTAATATGGGCTTTACGACAAATTAACGTGGAAACACGTTTCGTTGTTAAACGTACGTTGTAACCGATGTTTGATAATAACATGGTCAACAATAGGATAGAGATATGCACGTGTGTCTCTTGTATTAGTGGGAAGTCTTCCACTTCTTCAACATGTTCTCTAGTTGCTTAGTTGGAAGTTATTTAGTTGATACATTTATTTGTGTATTTAAGCATGAGTTGTCTTATGGAATGGATATGTAAGAAAATTGCAGTAAACTTGTGTTTTTAAGTCTTTGGGATCCATCAATGTTTCGTCGTAAAGTCCTCGTAATAGTTACGAGAAATGAGTTCTTCGTAACACGGAAGGAAAACTTTCATCGTAACAGACTCATTAACATGCGTTGATTATTGTTTATCTTAGTAACACCTTTAGTTGATTATTATCTGTTTTCTATTTTTCTATTTTTTTATAATTGAAAGATATTCTTTCCAGATAAGAACACAATTATTGTTTATGTTCTTAACACTTTTTTATTATTATTTATATGTTGACCAATTTTTATTATATTAAGATTATAATCAATAAATTAAAAAACTGAAGTTCATTAACATTTAATAGTGCATTTTTGTTTTTTTATTTAACTTTTTATGATTGAAAAATATTTTTTCTGATAATAATACAATATATATATAAAATTTTAAATACTTTTTTAATTTTTGGTTATTTTTATTATGTTATTTTTTAATTATTATCTAATTAAATAAGATTAAATTCGTTTTTATTTTCTGGCTTATTTTTATTAGATTAGTTTATAATCAATAATTAAATCTAAAATATAAATTTAATTATTCATTAAGAGTAAGAATGACTTTAATCAATCTAACTTTTAACGTGAGAGTTCGAATGCGAAAAATCACGTTGTAATAACATGATAAATTTCATTGCTATAAATAAACTTCAAAATCAAGTGGATCTAAAAAAAGTCTCACATTTTAATAGTATAGATATCTAAATCGTCCTTCTCTTTCTTGGTTTATCAACTCAAACCAAACAACAAGTAACCCTTCCAATTTAGACGAAACCTGAAAATTGAATCGGGATAATGCTTGGACCTAATATATATATTGTTTGGGCTCACTTAAAAATAGTCTTTTAAGCCATGTTCATTTTTCTGACACAGTGTCAGAGGTAGCGACCAAAAATTAACAAACTGGGTGAGAGGAATTTTAACGGTGTGTTGTTATATAGTTGTCACCAGCGACTGTTATTGTTCGTCTTTTCTGTATTTTTATTGCCGCTACAAATAACAGCGTCTCCCACTCATCCGTTGACCTGTCGATAGCATCCAATGATTACACTTTCTAACTCTCTAATTTGATTGGTTAATGAAACGTCAATTAAATTCTTTTACATTTCTGATAACTCGTCGTTGACACAACATTCCTAGAACGAGCTGTCATTTCCCCAAATTATCAAAGCCGAGTTTCTCTCTCCCAGATTTATAGCATTTGCAATGTAGGAAGAGTTATAACGGCGTCAACTCGGAAACTCTACATCCGTTGGAGAGCTTCTAGCTCTTGGTCTCACAGATTCAGACAGCGACGATCATTTCCATCACCATCAAGCTTTGGAGTTATGTCGTCTCCTACTTTCAGTCGGCCATCTAGTTTCTACTACCGATCTTTCTTCACAATGTACACACTTCTAAGCTTCTCATGGGCGCATTGAATTTCCTTGCACTATCTAATTCTCCTATTTCCTACCCGCGATGGATTCACCGTGACTCTCTCTTGCGAGTTTCTCTCCACTCCGGCCAGTTTTTCCTGTAGTTTGGGTATGCCGATCTGATTGAACATATATCACAATTTGGGGGTTCAAGATCTTCAAAGCCAGAAAAAATGGTTTAGGCATATGAGAGGTACTTATGTTTGCCAGAACATCTTCAATATGTTGAGGATTTATCCTTTGAATCCAACTCAAATCAGTACGCATCTAACCCTAGCAAGTCTAATCAAGATTGAATCAAGCAAGAATATAAAGAACACAATAGATTTTGCTTACCCTGCTCTCACCTCCCTCCTCCAATGTGGAGAAGGAGCTATACATCACCGAGGAGAGAATCAGGTCTCTCCACTATCCACTATAATCAATGTGATTACAAAGTTTCACCAAAAGCTACGCTCACTTCCTTCCTCTCTCTTGGTTACAACTCAACTCAAGATACAAGAAGAATAGAGGAAGGAGAACAAGATAACAAGCTTATATACACTGAGAACCTCCTCTCTCTCTCTCTTGCTCTATCTCTCACCAACCCAATCTCTTACTCTCTCATCTTATCTCTGCTCTGTTTATGTTAGGAGAACTTGAAGGGAGAAGACGACGATAGCGATCAGGTGAAGCTAATGACTCTTTTGACCTCCCTTGAGTTTAATCCATTAACCCAACTCACGGGGAAATAACTTATTTGAAGATAGAACTTTGCGCATCGTGCCTTTTCTTTTATGCACTTTGCAATAGTGAGTATTTCATCATGAACTTTAAAAAAACTTAAAAATCCTATATGAACTTTCAAAATTGTGCCTATATGTATGTTGAGCTTAAAGGTGTTAGTCAACCGTTAATTTATTAAAACAACATCATTTGGCTAAATGTAAAAAATTAAAAAGAACTTATTTCAGTACGCACTTTATGCATTGTGGCTTTTCTTTCACAGATTTTGCAATAATGCGTATTTTATCATGAATTTAAAAGAAAAAATCAAAAAATCCTATATGAACTTTCTAAATCATACTTTTATATTTGTTGACCGTCAAAGGTGTTAGTCAACCGTTAATTTATTAAAACAACGTTATTTTGGATAAATCTAAACAATTAAAAATTTACTTTGTACTGGGTACGAATTTGAGCACTGAAAAACATCACTGAAAATCTTAACCACTATAGACTATATTAGTTTTCTTGTATTAGTGGTGTAAACATTATATATATATACGTTTTGATTTTATTAAATAAATCTTATCAAATATATATATATATATGTATATATATGTATATACAGGGAAACTGACCTATTTCAACACGGACTTTACGCATCATACATTTTCCTTCATGGATTTTGCAAAACATATAAAACGATAGGCCCTTTTCCCAATATATATACGTTTTGATAAGATTTATTTGATAAAATCAAAATGTATATATATATATATATATATATATATATATATATATAATTTAATTAACGTTTACACCAATAATACAAAAAGTTATTCTAATCTACTAGTTAAGATGTTCACTGCTGTGTTCCAGTGCTCAAGTTTGTGCTCAGTAAAAAACAGATTTTTAATTGTGTAAATTTATTCAAAACTACGTCATTTTAATAAATTAACTATTGATTAACACTTTTGAAAGTTCATTTAGGATTTTTAAGTTTTTTAAAATTCATGGTAAAATACGCACTATTACAAAGTTTATGAAAGAAAATGTAAGATGCGTAAAGTTTGTGTTGAAATATGTCTTTTTTTTCCCACCCCCAGCCCCCCAAACTCACATGTTATTCACGTGACATCATTTAGCTTTAGTAAACCTTTTGTTTGACTAAGAGTTTTTATCCAATTTTGCAAATCTCTATAATATTATTTTAAAAAGTTATTTTTTTTTGTGTGGCATTTACGTTAATTTTCACGATGGTTGATTATGGAGATACTTTTAATGAATTAAAAATATTCTATCTAATTATCATTATCATTTTCTTTATTTTTCCTTTTTATATTATTTCTAAATAACATATATAATAAAAAGAAAATATTTATCAAAGAAATAATTATTATTTTAAAAACGAAAATATATATTATATGTTCATAAAAAAGAAATTTCACAAAAAATAATATTGATATTAAAAATAATTTATTTCTTTTAAAAGATAATCCTAAATAACATAGTATATATAGATTAAGTAATACAATTATTTTCTTTATCAAGCCATTTTCTCATATGATTAAAAACAACTTCAATAACAGAAACCAAAATAGTTTTAATGAGCTAAAAGTATTTTAGAATTAATAATACAGAGTTTTTTTAATTTATATCTTAAAATAGTTCTTTTGTTAAATTTTAAATTATGATTTACACTTTCTTTATATTTTAAAATTACATAGATAAAACTATCTATAAGAAACTAAAATATTTTTTCACTATAAGTTTATTTGGATCAAATAATACAAAAATATATTATGTTAGAAGTCACTTTTCTACATGTCGCATTCATTTTAATTTTTATGATGGTTAATTAGATTGGTAAAATTGATGAATTAAAATATTATATCTAATTGTCACTATCAATTTTTGTTTTTTTTTAATTTTTATTTCCTTTCTTTATTATTTTCATATAACCTATATAATGAAAATAAAATATTTATTGAAAGAAAAATGATAAATTTTATAAACGAAATATATATATTATACACAATATAATTTCAAAAAAAAATCACAATAGTAATATTGATTTAAAATTATATAATTACAATAAGAGAATCTTAAATAATATTATATATATTGTTTAAACAAATTATATTCAATCCATTATACCTTAATAATAATTACACTAACTAGATATTATAGATCCAAAATCACATTTCTAATTAAAATAACATAGCATACTAGGCTTGGGACGATCAGGTATACAAGGAATTTTAAGGTATCTAGATCTGAATCCTTACACAGCAGATCCATGATTTTACTATCTTTATTCAGATATGGAGTTCTCGAATATCATGTCGGATATCCTTATAAAAATTGTAATATCCGATAGATATCCGGATCCGGATTTGAATTTTAAAATAAACAAAAGATAATATTAATATATATATATATATATATATATATAATACTAACAATAATTTAAAAATCAAAATGTATATAATGTTTTTAATTATTTCTATATATAATAATTAAAAAATTATATATACTATTTTTTTTTTTTGTCAACCAAGTTATATTGATACTGCCCAAAGGCTTGAGTACAAGGTGATACCAGATTATAATATTATATGAGGCCCAAAGGATTTACTACAAATTAAAAAATAAAAGCTCAATTGTTGACTAAAGAAGCCACGTGCAGAACTTCAGTTAAGTTTGTAGACACGTGTAGACACGTCTAAGACCCATGTCGTTCATGCATAGCTCCTACCGCCGATCACGGATTCCAGCCTTTGCGATCCTGCTCCACCGTAAGCTTCCATCACCGAGGGTCAACAACAGTTGTGCTCAATCCTTTCCCTTCTCCTAACATCAAAGAGGTGACGTCTCTGTTCCGGTACCAACATTTAATTTGAGATGCTTTTCACCCTAGCAGTGAGAACTCAACCCGAGAAACCATTGATTCACCGGACTTTATAGCACAGGGAGGTTAAGTCGGGTTGAAGGAAGATCCTTTGTCAGACCGTTGAAAAACGCTGACGCTTCTGAACCTTACTCCATAAACGACCTAATAGTCCATCAGATCTAACCATATTTCCATCAAAAATGCTTCACTTTAACGCCAAAAGGCTAACCTAAATAAGTGAAGATTGATTCTCCTAGGAAAGGGATAAGATGATATCAGTAAAACAAGGTATTCAATTGAATGATCATCGGAATTAGATTGAGGAAATAGTGAAAAGCAACTTTATTTACTCAAATCCAAAACCAATGAAAGTAGTAAGCGAGAAGAACAACAAAGGTTTTGGTTGAGAACACAACACATCGAAATTCGCCATGCGAAGATAAAGATAATCTCCAACGAGAACAAAAAATTTTGATCGATTGATCAGAAGGATTGTTCGATCTAAAAACCAAATATAAACATCAAAAAAAAAAAAAAAAACTCTCTGTTTCTCTTTATTTCCTTCTGAAGGATAGGTTACTGATAAGAAGGAAGATAGAGAGAATTTTTCTTCTCTCTAAAAGAGAGGAGAGAGTCCCAAAACCACCTTTTTAAAATTATATATACTATTATAAAAATAAAAATAAATAAAATTAGTTTATATGTATATATTAATATTTTAAAATAATTATCAATAAAAATTATGGATATGGATATCCAGACTAAAAAATCAAGATATCTGGATCTGGATCCGGTTTGTACGGATCCTATATTTTACTATCCTCATCGCGATTTGGCCCTCTGTATATCCAGATTTTCAGAGTGGATACGGATTGAATCTCGGATCGAATCTGGATCTCGGATAATAAGTCTCAAGCCTATGGCATACATACAAGTTACACAATAATTAAAAAAATAATTAACTACTTATAATAATATATTTGTTTTATTAATATTTATACCTGTGCGCACGGGAAAATCACCTAGTATTCAATAGATCGGATGACACATTCTTCACAATCTCCACCTTGTCATTGATCCTCTTCATGCCCTTCTTGAGCTTCTCTTTGGTTCTTGAGCAAACCTGCTCACCTTCTGCATCTCCTCACAACCTTCTACAAATTTTTAGCTTCACATTTCTATGGACACACCTTGCTCCCTTGAGCTTTATTGCTCAACATTGCTGCCTCTTTGGAACCTGTCCAAGCAACCTGCTATGTATCATCTACCTCGATACAACCTGACTTATGTGACATTCCTTTTAGAACAACTTAACCGCAGATCTAACCTCAACCAACTTTAGTCTTCTAAAACCTTAATCAATTTTCAATGGACCAGACTTAAAATAGCTCATGTAACTCTAGTTGTGACATGTAAACACCACTATTCCCGAGTTATTAACCTTCTCAAGTCATCTTTAAGTTGCTTTCCCTGCACTTCGCAGCCTCCTGCTATGCTCAATGATATAGCCTATTTATTATCAGTTTTACGGCATGTTATAGGCTCTATTTAGAGTTTATTATGTGTGTCTAGACTATGTTTTATAGTATTTACAGGTCCATGAACGTTTTAGAGATATATGAGATACTTGGAACTTTTGGAGCATCTAGAGGAGAAGAATCCGTAGCTGATCATTTAGGGAGTCGACAAAGCCATCGATCGATGGAATACACTTGGTGTCGACCGATGATCAAAGGCCAAGGTCGATCGATGTAGCACACTAGCCATCGATCGATGACAGCAGATTTCAAAGCCCAAATCAAAATGACGAAAATGCCCTAGACGAATTTTGACCTAAATTTAGGGTTTTATATTTATGTCTTGAGAAGCATATTATTCTATTCATTTTGTATTAGGGTTATAATAGAAAGGAGAGACTCCTTCATTGTCCTCCTGAAACTCCTTTGGTTTTTATTTATTTTATATTTCATATCTATTTTATCTATGATTTATGTGACAAAGATCATGTTTGAGTAGTTATCAATTAAATTTAGGATTGAATGATAGCAATCATGGGTTAGCCAAAAAATAGGATTGCTAGGTTAAGTTAATATCCATAAATTGAGTTGTGTTTAATGCTTGCATTCTAGAGTAACTAACTATGATCTCGATGATAGGATATAGACAACTACGAGAGTAGGTTTTGTGCCAGAATAGATTATGTTGAACTAGGCTGTTAGGCGCATGCGAAAGCTGGTTTAATAAGTCTTGTGGACTTATCAAATCTCGTCCCACACTTCTTTTTGATTCTACCGTCGATCGACACTAGGCCTTAGCCTTCAATCAATGGTCTTTCCTTTTGCTCGCATGCGAGAGTTGGAGTTAAAAGGATCAGAATAGTTAACATTTAAATTCTAGTATATTTATATTTATGTGCTTCCTATCCACTATAATTCATTTATCTTGAATTGCTAGCTCTAGCATATTTACATTCATATTTACACCTTGTTAATTAATAACATATTTTCATATTTGCATTAGTAGCATATTTCCATATTGCTTCCTACCTCTTGACAATAAATATTTCTTTAATTGATTGTTTACCACCAATATATATATTTACATAGCTTAGTCTTTAGAAATAAGAAATCTATTGTGTGTCTTTGCTCTCTGTGGATTCAATCCTTAAGTACTACACATGATCTCTCTTGGCAAGAGTATTATTGTGTGTGTTAAGATTAGGGTTAATTCGATAGTTAATTTTTAGGATATTTATACCCTGCTAGAACAATAAACACCACCCATGTAAAATTTGGCACCGTTGCCGGGGAGCATTGGTCCCCATTAGATTTAATTTCTAGGATTTAGTCTAGGTTTGTTACTAATTTTTAAGTTACTAATTTTTTCTTTTCCTTTGTTTTCAGGTACATGCAAAGAAGCACCAGGAACAATAAAGAACAAAAACTAGCATTATCCTCTGACCCTGACGGACTTGAATGCACGGTCTGTAAAGAAAGACGACAAGCATCGATCGACAACACTTCTACCGCGTCGACCGACACTTCTTCATGGACCGTATCAACTATCATCCAAACTCCACCGTCGACTGACATTTATCACCCAGCATTGATCGACATCAACCTACGCTCATCGATCGATAGTAGAAGACGAGTTCAGATGGTTGCGACTTTGATACTGAATAGAGAAAAGAACGGAGACCTGTGTGACCCCGATGGTCACCTGTGTAATGCAGCAGGTCAGAAGATAGAAGATCAGGGGACTATAATCTATGATATTGAAGAAGAAGCAGACGCTGCAGAAGCTCAACCTGAAGCTAATGCCCAAGCTGCTCAGATAACATTGGCTGACTACAACCGTCCAAACCAGTTCTACGCCAACAGATCCGCCATTCGTCCTCCAGCTTTTCAGAGACATGATTTTGAAATTAAGCCCGCCTTCTTCAGACTTGTAGCACATACACCCTACCATGGACTCCGACATGAGCACCCTATGGATCATCTGAAGTGATTTGAGGATCTAGTGACTGCCATTAAAGCCAATGGAGTCCCTGAGGATTATCTTTTTGTAAGCTCTTAAAGTACTCACTTGTTAGAGAAGCTTCATATTGGCTCAAACAATTACCACCAGGATCCCTGACATCAAGAACGCTTTCTTGCGCAACTTCTTTGATGACGCAAGAGCATAAGACCTAAGGATCAAGATTGCTACCTTTCACAAGACCCTTCGGAATCTTTTAGAAACTCTTGAATCATATTCAAATCACACAAGAGAGATTGTCCACATCATGGGTTCAACGAAGTGCAACTTCTCAGCACTTTCTTAGGGGTATTGGATTACAGTACCATATGGCTTTGGACACAGCCAATGAAGGAATTTTCAGCACCATGAGTCCTGAAGAGGCTACAAGGTTGATTGAGAATCTGGCATCCAGCAGCAACACCAAGAACACAAACTTTGAGTGAAAGAAATCAACTACAGCAATGAGTAAGGAGCAGATTGAAGAAATCAATTCAAAACTGGATAGTGTTCAGAAGTTTCTTAGGATGCATGTCACTTTTGCAGAAATGGAAGCAATGGAGTCGGGAGATGATGAGATTGAAAAGGATGTGAACTATGTTGATGGGAATGATTTTCAGAGGTAAGGGAATCAAGGTTTCAACAGGAACTCCTATAGGAATGGTAAAAGGAGTAATTTTAATTAGAGTTCACAACGAAGGCCCTTCAACAACAACAAAGTTTATGAGTCTTCCTACTACCAGAACCCTCCTATGGAAGCTCAAGGAATCAAAATTGAATCAATGGTTGACAGAGTTTTAGAGGGACAGCAGAAGATGACAGTAGATTTCAATGGAAAGATAGATGGCTTGTACCTCAACCTCAACACCAAGTTCAAAATCTCAACACCCATGTAAAGAAGCTGGAGAATCATGTGATGCAGACAAGTGAAACTATTAGGAGACATGAGAGCCTGATCAAAGAGAAAATAGAGGCCGGAAAGAATCACCACGTCAATGTATTAACTGATAAAGATTTTTAGGTAGAAGTCAAGAGAGAAAGGCTGCAAGATGGAGATTTCCCGTGTGGAAAATTCGAGTTTGTTCGATAGGTCGCACATGCATCGATCGACACAGGTCAAGGTGCATCGATCAATTGTACCCGTGGAGTTGGCAAAATCAGGAAAACCCTCAACCATCGATCGACATAGAGATTGTAGAATCGATCGATGGTTTCCAGCAACGAAATGAGTTCATCTGCCAAAAGTTACAAATATGACAACTCTAGAGCAGAGGATTAGTCTGGAAAAGAAAAGTGATTTTGGGAAGTTTGTGATTCCATGCTTGATCAAAGGTCACAAGTTTCCCAATGCCCTCTGCGACACTGGATCACCAGTGAGCATCATACCCAGAGTTATGGCAGAAGAGTTGAACCTGAGAGTGGAGCCTTCCAGTGATTCGTTCTTTTTTGTATATTGCTCTAGAGTGGATTCAAAGGGCACTTGCAGAGATGTCCTACTGCAGATCCAGAATGTCCTAGTCCCTATAGACTTCCATGTGATAGATATCCAGATCAATTGGAACTCTTCACTACTACTGGAGAGAGCATTCATGGCTACGTGAGAGCTATCTGCGACATGAAGACTAACATGTTATGCCTTTCCTTGGTTGATCCTAATGTTAATTATGAAATTTATAAGAATAAATTTGCCTTCACAAAGTTGTCTAATGATGAAGAACTTGTGGCCACATGCTTCTGCAATTATGAGTTCAACGAGGAGCCTAAAGATGGAGCATCGATCGACACCCAACCTAGAGCATCGATCGACGCATTTGCTGTTCACTAGTCGGTCGACACCCACCCTTTGTTATCGATCAAAGGCTTAACCCTAGAACCGATCAATACCTGCCACGCAGATGGCAGTTACACCCCAGCCTACCTTGAATACAATGAAAATTACAGAGAGGAATAACTAATCGAGTATCATGTTATTGCAATGGAAGAGGTTGGTGTTTTTCAAGTTTCCTATCAATTCGGGAAATCGAAATCGGTCGACGGAAACCATCAGCCATCGATCGATACTGACCAAGAAGCAGAGTCCAAACCAAATTTAGCTGCAGAACGAGAGAAAACATATGCTTATCTACAACTAGATGAGTTCGGTATCATGAGAGATCCAGACATTCATGCAAGAACTATGGATGGCAGACTGCTAAATGTCACGAAGGACTATATAGCTGATATATTTGCAATGTCCAATGGAGATGGAAATCTGTACGGGCAACAACTTGGTAATCAAGCATCAATCGACAGTCACCATACACCATCGATCGATGGAGAAGGAGAGCTGATTGAATATCACGACCTAGTATCAGATGACGTCAGTTGGGCGAAAGTGGATAAACATGCATCAATCGACACACCTCATTCAGCGTCGATCAACATCGAGAAGCAGAAGAACAAGCCAATCCATAATATTCCATACACGCCACCACATATTAGATCGATCGACAGCAGACAACTCGCATCGATCGACAACACCCTTTCAAAGTTTCACAAACTTCGTACTTCAACTGCCTATAATCTGGAGAGTTCAACATCGATCGACGAGATCAACCCAGCATCGATCAACGGGATCAACCCAGCATCGATCGATGGCTGTATCGAGCATGGTGCGAGAGCTTATGATGCTAAGGGCAGAATAATTTTCCATTGGGAAAACAAAGATGAATATGGCATCTACAGAGATGAGAATGGTAATGCACGAGCTCTAGCCAAAAGAGTAGTGAATGTGCAAGCTGAAGACATCAGAGTATTCTAGAGAGAGCTACTATGTTTGAGTAGAGCTGCTATGTTTGAGTAGAGCTATATATGTTTACCAGAACATGCAGCAAGGATCAGTATGTCTATGGAGAATCAAAGGACATACAGCAGAACAGAGATTGATCATATTGTGCATGAGATCTATAAAGCTCAAGAGATGTCACTGGATGATTCCTACACAAGGCTTGATAATGTCTACTATCTTATAGACAAGTGCCTCACCGGTTTGACTACACGTATGGATGAGATGAAGCAAGATTTGGATACTATACAAAGACAACATGCGATTAGGCCAGACGAACGAGCATCGATCGACGACACCCTACGATCATCGATCGACACCTAAGCCAACCAACAGAAGGCAGCAGCAAAAACACAATTGGAAGATAAGTTTGATGAGATTGTCTTTTCTTAGACCATAACGAAGGAAGATATTTCTAAATAGTTGGAATATATAACAAAGACTACAGCTGCAAGACTTGGAATGCTACAAGCAGTATTGAGAACCTACAAAGAAAAATGCATTCAATGGAAGTTGCTAGAGAGGTTACAAAGAATGAGAAAACCATAAGTGATGAAGCAATGAGGAGCTTTATTGGTACATGGTTTCAGAAGAGCAGAGAAGATGTAGACACTTGTTTTCCAAGTGTTGATCCACTTCCATACTAGTCATAAAGTTCAAACGTCGAGCTTAAGACTATAACCAAGCGCTGAGTGGGAGGTAACCTACTGTTTAGTAAGTTTTAGATTATATTAGTCTAGTTTTGGATTTTATTACATTATTGCAGTCTTTTTTTTTTTAAAAAAAAGGAAGATAGTCTGCACAGAGCATCGATCGACAGAGTAATCCTAGCATCGTTCGACGGAGTAACCTTAGCATCGATCGATCGTCACTTAGCTGTGTCGATCGATGGTCATCATCAGCAAGCAGGTATACCGTTTTCCTTGATTAAATTTTGTCCTTATAATTTATTTTCTTCACCATTCTCAGACTAAATAACACTGCGGATAGTGTTGCTTAAGTCTGGAAGAGGTTTACTAATATTATTTTCTATTTTGAGTCTTATACTTATAAAAAAAAGAAAAGAAAGCAGAAACTTATAGGTGCAACATCGATCGGCACCATAGAGGCACCATCAGTCGACAATGGATCATGACCATCGATCAACCACACCTGCCTACATATCGATCGACACTCTATTACAGAGTCTGGTATCGAGTTACTTATGATTTAAATTTTCCTAACCAATCCGGGGTGGATTACACTAGGATAATGTAATTTAAGTTTGGAGAAGCTTCGCTAACCCTATTTTATTTGTTTTGAGTTTTGTTTGCTACATATATATATAAGTTTTTCAAAAAAGTTTTATTAAGCAAAAAGAAATTATGATCAAGATTTATTATTGACTAACCACACTTTAGCACCATTCTTAGAATGTTTGCAGAGATTACTAGAGATACCAAAGTGGATCAACCTGCCACTATACCACACTTGCTTAAAAAGTTTGAAGGAACCGAAACTGATTTCCAACACTAATCCTGACATTATTAGCTTGGTATATACACTGGATCAGATTCCTTCTGCAAGTTTGTAGGTACAAGTCATTGCACATTTTGTTATGTCTTCTCTCTTTTTTCAGCATCTACTTAAAAACTTAAAATATTGAGATGACTTCTCGAGATGCAGAGGGGTAGGTACATTACCAATGACCTCATTATTCTAATTCAAAGGAATGATCACATATTGTTAGAAGCGAGAGATAGGTAAATTACCAATGACCCTACTATTCGCCTACAAATTTGCCTAAAAAACAAAAGAAAAAAAGAATAAGAGATCTAAAAGGTTCAGAGAAGAGAGAAAAAGGGAAGAAAGGGATCAAAGAAGACTTTGTGCCTAGTTGTTCAGATACTTGCAGAGGTAAGAATTCATGTGTTCTATGATCAATACTCCCAAGGTAAAGCATGCATTTTTATTTTATGCAAAGAAATGAGATTTGTAAAGGGGCAAGTCAAGCTAGTATTTGCTAAGTTGTTGGTAAAATGGATTTGATTGATATACTAGGATAAGGTACATAAAGTTTCTCAGTGATTGACTTGATAGGATGTGGTTGCAAAAAGTAGAGTGATAGTTATACTTAGATATTATGTGAATCTCCACCTTTCAAAACCTCTTTCACAAACTTTGTTTGCTTGAGGACAAACAAAAGGTTACGTCTAGGAGAGTTGATATAGCTTATTTATTACCAGTTTTAGGCCATGTTATAGGCTCTATTTAGAGCATATTATGTGTTTCTAGGCTATGTTTTAGAGTATTTACAGGTCCATAAACGTTTGGGAGATATATGAGATACTTGGAGATTTTGGAGCATCTAGAGGAGAAGAATCCGTAGCTGATCATTTAGGGAGTCGACGACGCCATCGATAGATGGAATACACTTGGTGTTGACCGATGATCAAAGCCCAAGGTCGATCGATGTAGCACACTTGCCATCGATCGATGACTGCAGATTTTAAAGCCCAAGTCATAATGACGAAAATGCCATGGACGAGTTTTGACCTAAATTTAGGGTTTTATATTTATGTCTTGAGAAGGCAAAGATAAAGAGAACACAGTTTTAGACAGAGCATATTATTCTATTCATTTTGTATTAGGGTTAGGAAAGAAATGAGAGATTCCTTCTGAGTCTTTTTGGAACTTCTTTGGTTTTTATTTATTTTTTATTTCATATATATTTCATCTATGATTTATGTGACAAAGATCATGTTTGAGTAGTTATCAATTAGATTTAGGGTTGAATGATATCAATCATGAATTAGCCAAAAAATAAGATTGCTATGTTAAGTTAATATCCATCAATTGAGTTGTGCTTAATGCTTGCATTCTAGAGTAGCTAACTAGGATCTCGATAATAGGACATAGACAACTATAAGAGTAGGTTCTGTGCCAGAATAGATTCTGTTGAACTAGGTTGTTAGGCGCATGCAAGAGCTGGTCTAATAAGTCTGGTGGGCTTATCAAATCTCACCCCACACTTCCTTCTGATTTCACCGTCGATTAACACTAGGTCTTAGCCGTCGATCGATGGTCTTTCCTTTTACTCGCATACGAGAGTTGGAGTTAAAAAGGTCAGAATAGTTAACATTTGAGTTCTAATATATTTACATTTATGTGCTTTCTATCCACTTAATTCATTTAGCTTGAAACTGTAGACCTAGCATATTTATATTCATATTTACACCTAGCTAATTAATAGCATATTATCATTATTAGCATATTTACCTACCTTGGTCTTTAGAAATAAGAAATATATTGTGTGTCTTTGTTCTTTGTGGATTCGATCCCTAAATACTACACTTGATCTCTCTTGGCAAGAGTATTACTGTATATGTTAAGATTATGGTTAATTTGATAGTTAATTGTTTAGGATATTTATACTCTGCTAGAAGAATAAATACTACCCATGTCACTCAACTTCTCCATTGACTCTCCTTTTGGCACGTTTCTTAACTTTTTGCCAAAAAACCTTGATTCTGATGCTAACTTGAAACTCTTACGGAAACAGAATCACAACTACCTTAAACCAGAAGAAATTTGATTCCAAAACTTTGTAAACAACCTCACCATCCAATAGATACTCACTGAATATCCTGAAGTTTTATTCTACACTAACCTGTTAAACACTTTAAACTTGAACATCACTATGCACCGTTGTTGTGACAACAGAACACCGCCTAACTCAACTCGGTTAAGAAGACTTTCGACGTCGAGAATCTCTGCCCAATCCTTGTTCAGACTAATCCGCACCAACATATAGAACCTCTTGTCGACCTGTGTAGCCCTGTCTCAAATTACAGATTTTACAGATTTCCTGAGACGCTTTGTTGTTGCAGTGACATGCACTGCCTTTAACCCGTCTTGAAACTTGGTCCTTTTGTCGACTCACTTGATTCACTTCATTTGCACTAAACCTGCTGGAAAATAACACTGAATCCCAATGCAGAATACCAGAACCAAACAAGTTTTCATCATAAATTAATCCCTGATTCAAAACAGTCATCTTATCTAGCCAACTCTGCCTTGAAACCAACATGTACTGTTGTTGAATGTCAAATACCACATCTCACATTATTAAAATTTGAATACTGTATATCGTAACTGGGATATTATCCATATTTAAAAACATTATATTGGTAAAGCCCACCATATATGCGATAAACTGTTTTGATATCAAATATACTTTGTAAAGATATTACTCATTGACGTGGGCAAAGAAGAGTAAACCTAAATCTAACACCTCTTGTATATAGTTCAGCCATCATACATATCGAATTATAACCTAATACGACTGAGAAATATTTCTTTTATGAAACTTAGTTTTTCAAAGGATATAAAACCTTTCAAAACCAGTTAGCGTATCCAAAGCAAGGTGATTCATTCGTGGAAGCAATACACCCCTATGACTGGTGAATCTCTCGAACTAATATTTTCTGATTTATATGTTATTTTTTATAAGGTTTGTATATGAACTCAAGATAAAGAACTCTCTTTATTAATCACTCTTAATGAAACTAGCTTAAAACCTTAAGATTCTCAATCATAATGTATTAGCACTCTTATCATATGCAACACTCTTGCATATGTTTATATAGAACTCCTAAACCTATTAGTAAAACCATTATCCTAATTCTACTCAGATTAGGATAATCACAACTTGTTTATTCAAGTTAACCTTCATCTTTATCTCCAATATTCTCCCCTTTAAACTTGAAGTTAACAATCTCATGAATTCCAACAAATTCTCTCATTTCCTTGAACTTGATTCTCCCAAGTGCATTTGTTAATATGTCTGCTTTCTGCTCGGTGCCAGGGACATGTTGAACTTAAATTTGTCCATTCTCAACACACTCTCTAATAAAGTGATATCGCTTATGAATATGTTTGCTTTGTACATGGAACACTGGATTTTTTGTTAGAGCAATGGCCGACTTGCTGTCGATGTACACAATCCCCCTTTTGCACGGTTTCTCTATGATTTCCTCAAGGAGTTCTTGGAGCCATATTGCTTGTTTAGCAGCTTTGGTGGCAGCCATGAACTCTGCTTCACAAGATGATAAAGCTACATTGTCCTGTTTCTGAGAGCACCATGTAATGGGACACTTATTCAAGTAAGAAGTGTGTCCTGTTGTGCTTCTTCCGTCATCTTTGTATATTTCTGTTTCTCCCGTGTTGACATTTTCACTTGAATGCTCAAGTATAATACACTAAAGTTTGAACATTCCTGGTTCCCCAATTTCCTCAGCAAATGTGACCCAATTCCAAGCTTTGTTTTCATCAAACACAACATCCCTACTAACGACAATCTTCTTGCTTGTTGGATCTAATAATCTGTAGGCCTTAGAACCTTGTTCGGTGCCGAGGTGTATAAGTTCTCTTGATCTATCGTCAAGTTTCCTAAGGTGTGGTGCATCTACCTTCGCATATCCAACACATCCAAATACTCTCAAGTGTTTAATGCTTGGTTTTCTCCCTTTAAGTACTTCGTATGGAGTCTGCGAATTCAAGATTTTTCTCACCACTCGATTTATCAAATATGTAGGATGATGTATGGTCTCTCCCCACATGTAATTTGGTATGCTCATGTGTTTCAAGATACTCTGTGTTCATCTCCATTAATGTTCTGTTTCGCCGTTCTACCACACCGTTCTGTTGTGGAGTGTACGGGGCTGTCAACTGTCTCTGTATTCCTGTTTACTCACAGAATATATTGAACTCTATCGAAGTGAACTCGCCTCCTCTATCTGTCCGAAGAGTCTTTAGTCTCTGTTTTGTTTCGTTTTCAACTACTGCCTTGAAGTTTTTGAATTTTTTTAGTGCTTCGCTTTTCTATTTTAAGAGTATCGACCACATATAGCGGGAATGATCGTCTATGAGAACAAATATGTATCTATTCCTCGCGGCTGTTGATTGTGTAGTGGGGCCACATAGGTCTCATGCACTAACTCTAGTACTTCTGAAGCTCTGAAGGATGTCGACTGAGGGAATACTTGTCTCGTTTGTTTCCCTCGCAAGCATGACTCACATACTTCCTTTTCGACGTTGATATTTTGTATCCCTAGAACCAACTCCTTTTGTATCATTAGCTTCATTGAATCAGTGCCTATATGCCCTAGTCTCGCGTGTCATCTCGCACAAGAGCTTTGAGTAAAAATCTGCAGGCACTTTTGCTCGTTTATCTCCATAGCGACCTTGTATAATATATTGCCTGACCTATTAGTGAAATGGACTTTTCAAAGGTCCAAGTATCAAAGTAGTATAAGAGATTGTCAATCCAATCCTAAGTTTCTAGAACAGAGAGAATGCAAATCGAGTTCAAGCTAAGCAGATGCAGTATTTCAGATTGTAACAGAACTATCAAGCAAACAGTATAAATAGATTAACTTTCTTTGGATGTAAATAAGAACCCAGGGGTGAGG
>MU108779.1:0-22671 GCA_012274485.2 Sinapis alba | reverse complement strand
AGATACAATGATGGAGTACTTTCATGGATTCAGGAGGAAGAATACCACTAAGTTGCAGCAGCAGAAGAAATATTCAGGAGAAGGGTTTTCTTGAGTGGCAATGGAAGGGGCAGAAGAGTTTCAAGAAGAAGAAGTGTGGTCGGTTCTGAGAGAAAGCGAAACTCCAGGTCCTGAAATGAAAATTTCCAAAAGTAACAATATCTTCTCAGCTGCTTCTTCATCTTCAGCAAGGTACATTCCTAAGGGGAAAGAAGTCTCTAAAGCAAAACAGTCATCTGCTCCAATGAATGTTCCTGACTGGTCCAAGATTTATGGGAAAACAAGAAGCAACCATATGCATTCCTGGACCACTCATGATGATGAAGATGATGAAGATGTAATGGTTCCTCCTCACGAGTTGGTAGCAAAAATGCTTGCAAGAACGCAGATCTCATCTTTCTCCATGTGTGAAGGAATTGGAAGAACACTCAAAGGAAGAGATCTCAGCAAGACAAGAAATGATGTCTTAACCAAAACAGGTTTCTTGGAATCGAACGTCACATCCACATCACCACAACCATAGTTGTCATGGTATGGAGCATGATCAATATATCTCATAAACCCCCCTTAACCACTACTATTCCATACCGTATCATTATCATGAATTAAAACCTAAACTTTATGGTATCCACATGATTTATTTCAAATATCCAATGTTATTGTCGTTTTCATCATGTTGGGAATCATGACACTACCAATATGGTTGAGTTCTCTTTTTTTTTTTTTTATTGTTGTTAGGTTTTGGATGTTTTAGATAAGTATGAAGATGAGGATGACTTGTCAAGCCCATGCATGGGACCCATATCATTTTTCTTATGTTGTCTTTAATTTGTAGTTCTCAATGGTCTTTTGTTAACTCTTTAGTAATGAGCTTAAATTTTTATAATATTTTGAAAAAATGGCATATCCTTTGGAACCTTTGATTGTGAATTATGAAAAACTCCAGATCCACTCGCCATTCTGGGCTCGGCCAAGAGAGAAAATGTTGTGGATGGTATTTACATTTTTGGTCCGACATATGGTTAAGGGCTCGTGCCATATTGCTCATTAGCTTTCACTTTTTAATGTTGTAGAAGTTCCTAGCAACTAGAGATGGGGTTGCTATGGGATGGGTATCTTTTACCCAATTCGGTTTGTAGTTTTGAAGTTCATTATGTTTTATTTGAATCGATTTAGTTTGAAAAAATCAATTCAAGATTGTTCAGTTCATTGTTATTTTTAGTTTCAAAATATAAATATAGACTAATCTTTTTAAATGTTGACAAAAAAAAGGACAAATCTTTTTAAATAATATGTGGTAAGTTTACTATAGTACGTAAGGTTTTTCAAACTATATAATTAGTGACATTTGTTTTTGATGAATTTCAGTTTATGAACAATACATATCGTCAAAATATTATATACAAAAGGTTAATACTTATAAGTTTATGTATGAAACTCGGTTTGGTTCTATACTTCGATCCTATCTTATATTCTTAGCTCTTAGCTCTTTTTTTTTTTTTGGTCAAATATTCTTAGCTCTACTAGCAAGTATCAAGTAGCAATTAGCAACGTGGTTACGTGAAAGATTGGTTGTCATGTTGATTTAGGGTAAAAAACAAAGTATTACCACCTTCCAAAGTTCTTGAGATTCATTTGGCCACTGTAAATGTTTGAGTGATAAGATTATCTAATTTGTATATGGGATTACTCTCGATGTCGATAAAAGATTTATCCCCAATACCCAAAAAGAAATGTAAAACTGCCCAAGGGTTTATACATGATGATTTACAATTTTATTGTTTTGAAAATTTAGCAATCTTTTAGTATGTGATAACATTTGGGCCATTAGCTTACACAATCAAAAGCAGTACAACTAACCCTACAAGACGGCCCATATCAGCCCAAAGGCTCGAAACAAATCGACGGTGCTTTCGTAAGACACGTGTAACTAGATTTCTTGTGACCCAATCAACTAATATTAATCAAGCCAATTGGTTACGGTTCCGTGTAGGCAAACCTAAATCAATTATTACTCATATATCATTATTGGTTTTAATTTAATTAAATTTAAATACTCAATATTGACTTCTCTCTCTTTCCTTTTTCCAGTTTCCATCAAAATCGAATCCTTTTCCCCCAGCCAAAACCCTAGCTTCCACGAATCGCGTACAGTTTCTTCTTCTTGGGGTAAATCTCTTCTCAATTCGAGTATTTACGGTACTTCTGGATCATCGTGTTTGTAACTTAGAAATCATGATCTTCGCGTGCTTGAAATTTGCAGAGTCGGATCGAATCGCCATGGCTAAAAGCTCCTTCAGACTTTCAAATCCTCTGGGTTAGTGTCTTAGATCCTCATAGCCTCAGATCGTGTAGGATTCTGAGTTTAGTCGATGAAAATTAAGATCTTGATACTTTGTATGATCTCTGTTTTGTTGTTCGTTCTATCTTCTTAGGGATGGATACAGATTAGACTAAACCAAGTTTTTTTTTTTTGATGCTTTGTTGATTATCAGAGACAAGGATGAATGAAGCGTCTCGAATCAGAGAGAAGTACCCTGACAGAATCCCTGTACGTGAATTCACTCACTTACTTGATTCAACTTTTTAAGTTAAGCATTGTGTTCTAATTTAGAATCTGAATCATGTAGGTGATTGTGGAGAAGGCTGGACAAAGTGATGTTCCTGACATTGACAAGAAGAAGTGAGTAGTGTGATTGGTTGTCTTGTCTTGTCTCTCTTTTTGCTTTGATGAAACACTGAATGTGTTCTCCACGTTGGTTTAGGTATCTCGTCCCAGCAGATCTAACCGTTGGTCAGTTTGTGTACGTGGTCCGAAAAAGAATCAAGCTTGGAGCTGAGAAAGCTATCTTCGTCTTTGTCAAGGATACATTGCCTCCAACTGGTAATGGCTTTACGTTTCATTCTTTACCCTTCAAACTTGGTCTCACTGGTCTTTTTTTGTTTGTTTATATAATAGCTGCATTGATGTCTGCAATCTATGAAGAACACAAAGATGAAGATGGGTTCCTCTACATGACTTACAGCGGAGAGAACACTTTTGGTTCTTTCATCGCTGCTTGAATAAGTAAATTTCCATCTTTCCATGAATGTACATAGATAAAGGAAGAGAAGATAAGATGTACATTCCTTCCTTGTTCTCTCTGGCTTTTGCTTTGATTTGCTTTTCATGTTTTGAATCTTTGACATTTGGGTTTATAATCTTCACAAACCTTTCCTTATACCTTCTTTTGCATTTTCAAATTGGGCTATTGAATCAGTTCCATACAGAGTAATCGATGTTTGAAAACTTGCTCATATTATCACAAAGGCCAAAGTTCTACAAAAGGATAAGTTTTGGTAGACCACAACTATACAAAAGTCAAAAGCTTTCCATAGAGAGAATCTCATGATCTTCTTCATCTGTTCTAGCATTCTAGAACTAGACTGAATGGTTTTGTTTTGTAAAGTCGACGGGTTTTTGCTCTTTTTACCGAACTAGATTCAAGAACGATGTCAAAGAATCAACATCTCTCTTCTCGGATGGATACTTGATTGGTCTTGAAGAGTTCTTTGGGAACACAAGTATTGTCGGGAAGCTCCCAAGCTGCAGATCCCTTTTAGCAAACTCCTTTTGGTCTCCATCAGCTCTAAACTTAGCCACCTTCACGCCACTCCCACCCAACTTATCCGCCAACTCATCAAACGAAGCTTCCATCGCTTGACAAAACGGGCACCAAGGTGCATAAAGAACAACGATCCAAGCCTCTTTACGATTCTCCAACTTCATCAAATTCTCAATCCCTTGCCTGCTCAAGCTTACAACATTCTCGCTTTTGAAGATATCAGCAACCGTGGTTGTGCCATTGACATTAGCAGTAGCGTTTCCGTTGCTATTCTCCTTGATATTCCCTTTGTGAAGTCCACACTCCTTAGCCTTAGCATCTTCCCACCACCATCTCCCTTCTCTCTCGTGCTGACCAGGCAAAACCGCTCTCGTGCACGGCTCACATCCTATAGAAACATACCCCGCAGCGTGAAGCGTGTTCACAGGAACATCCATTGTCCTCAAGAAGTTCCAAACATCGTTCCCTTCGACATTCGCAACTGGATTCCACTTCACCAAACTACCAGCTCCACCATCTAACCCTTCAAACACTGGATCAACTTGAACAACAGGAATCTCAGACCTTGTCCCTGGTGACTGATCTTTCCTTTGTCCAGTGATCCAAGCGCGTAAGCCCTTCAACGCACGCCTCAAAGGTCTCACCTTTCTAATACGGCAACACTCTTGGTGACCATCTTCGTAGAAAGAGAACAAACCCTTGTTCCTAACCAAAGCTTGAACCTCAACAGCATCAGGAAACATGTACTCAATCCGAATACCGTAGTGCTTCTCCACGGTATCAAAGAGTCTGTATGTTTCGGGATTCAACCTCCCTGTGTCTAAACTGAAAACCCTGAAGGGTCTTCCAGTTAAATGAGCATACTCAATGAGAGCAACGTCTTCTGCTCCACTAAAGGCGATTGCAATGTCGTTTCCGAATGTCTCAAGAGCCTTGTCCATAATCTCAAGAGGAGAAGCAGTCTCTAGACTCTTTGCTAGCTTCTCAAAGTCTTCCACTTCCACCACCTCTGTAACCTCTGTTTTGTAGCACAAGATCATTAGCATAAACTTAACCAACAAAAAAATGATTAAACCAAGATCCTAACAGAACAGAACTTACCAGAAGCAATCATGGATGCTGCTTGAGAAGGAACAAACGTCTCCTTTGCAATTGACTGCACATTCAGAGGCTTCACCGATGATCGTTTCCCGGATAGACTCAGAGACGCCGATGAGACATTGACACGATCCGATAACCTCAACGAACCGATCCGTGGAGCTGAAACTGAGGAATAAAACACAAAACCGGGTTCGAATTAGTTTCGAATTTTGAACCAATCTAACCTACCCAATTCGCAATGATCCAGCAACAATCAATCTCTAAGAAATTACCTTTTAGCTCTGAAGAAGGGAAGCTAGAGCTTGAGATCGCAGAAGAAGAAGAAGATGAAGAAACGTTGATCGCTAGTGCCATTTCACACAAAAAAAAAATGTTTGTACGATCGAACTGTGTTCTGTTTGTTTGTTTTGGGAGATCTGTCTGAAAGAACGTGGGATTATAAAAGAAGCAGGTGAAAATAGATTCATTGAACCTGGACGCCTTTTCCAATTTTAGGTGGCGGCATTTTCTTTTCTCTTTATTCTTTCTTGGTATCATTGCTTGCGTCACTTTTGATCGTGTGTGTGGTAGAGAAACGATGTCAATATTGGCCCAACAACTATTTTCTCTAATAACTAACTGACTAATACCAAATGTTTAAAATGTTCTATTCATAGGTTTTTATCTTATTCTAGAAATAAATGTATTCTAGAAATCTTATTAAGAAAACGTAGTACTACTAATTATGTATTTCTGGATTCACAACAAACTTTTAGCTAAATTTAATGTGATTCGACGTAATATTTACGTTTTATACACTCAATGTAACCAATATTGAGATATTGAAAACGTGTTATTAACTTTATTAACAAGAAAAGAAAAAAAGAAAAAAAGAAAAAATGAGGTTTGTGCTACGCTAGTTTGGATATTTACCTATATTTAGACATCTATTTTCGACTAACCTTTATGATGATCGTATAATTTTATTGATGTTTTTAGTATTTTTTTGTTAGTCAACGGTGTTTATAATTTTTGTTAATAAAATACAGGTATGCTTATGAGTTTGAAGTATGAAAGTGAGCTAAATATTTAATCTTTGTTCATGAATTTTGTATATAAATTGCCAAAAAATAATTTTTTGTAATTCATAAAACCAATTTTTAAAGTCAAGATTAGTCTGAGCTTCAATTCAACAAATTCAATCCTAACCTCAACAACGTTTGGCTTCAGTTCAAAATAGGACAACAAAAGAGCAAATAAACACATCACATAAAAGCATTCCACCATCTATGGAACATCATATCCCATACGATCAAAGACCGGATTATTACTACTCAATCAGATGATATTTTTTGTTTCACATCCAAAGACTAAAGTGACAAAACCTCACCAAATCACTTGTCTTCTTTAGCTTTCTCCTCTTCCTTCATCTTCTTCTCCCACCTTCTCTTCTTGTAATCAAGAAGCATCTGAGGCATCTTCACCATAAGCTTTGCCGTGTTCTCTCTTTTCTCAGCTGAGATTCTATCACACTTATGCCCTTTCCTCTTCGTCCTCATCGCTTTCCTCTCTGGATCATAAGGCCAATCCTCTCCAGCAGTCAAAACTTCTTTCCTCAGCATCGCCCTCCTGCGTGCACTTATCCCTAGAGGCTTCCATGCTCCCATCTCCCAGTAACCCCACACTCCTTTGGTCAGCTCGGTTCTGTACTTATCGAGCTTCGCCCTCCATGGATGCTGAAACGCAGTCACTGTCTTTGCCACGGCTTCCGCAGCTTTTCCAGCCATTGTTTCTGCAGTAATAGCAAAGAGAAGCATAATTATCTAAATACATCACACAGCAATGAATTGTGATTGTAATCAAACTAGCACAAACTCATAATCTGAACCTTAGTTTCTAAACTTGTAGCAGCAGAGACAACTGTAATACAATTAGCTCAAGCTTTGTTAAGAAAGCTCTAAACTTGTACATTTTCTTGTAAATTAAAAGCAGAGACCACTTAAAGATTATATGTTACGATAATATGATGCATTGAAGCAAAGAACCAAACTTTTAAGACATCGAGACAAGTTTTGTGGTAATGAAAGAACATTCAAAATAGAGACCGTGAAAACTGACACAACATATCAAACGAAACTAAGAGCAGATTGATTTTGATAGACTCGACGCAACCTAAACATTCACAATCAATTTCGATTACAAATCTAAAGAATCTAGGATCGAATCCCTCTTGACTAACTTAGGTCATGATTGTGCAATAGAAATGGAACAGCTAGACTTAGCTCTCATCTCTTTTGCTTGATTCCTAACTAAAGCGATCTACTTTGAGATCGACACGAGCTTTCGAAGAAGGGAATGAGGGAAAAAACTTACATTGAAGACAAAACCACGGGAGGAAGATCGGAGAAGGAACCAACAAAGAGTGAGAAAGCGGCGCAAAGGAGGAACAACACAGTCAGGGTTCAGCGTTGGGCTTCGTAGCCCATTAGCCCTTTTCCTTCTTCTTTTTTTCCAGGAATTGTTTTATAACTAATTTGTATAAATAACTAAGAATTTAACATACTTATATGTATTTTGATTCCAAAATACATTCTTTGTCAAAAATATCCAAAATACATTCTACTGTACATATTAATTTATAGTAACACATTCAACCTAGATAACTCGGTTTCGTTGCTGACAAAAAAAAAAAGTCTTTTTCTTTGTTTGTTATTGTATATAAATCAATCGATTTTCTTTTATAATTGTGGGTGCTACGATCGAAACTTAATTTTTTTTTTATGAAACTGATACGAGTGAATAGCCTAAAGGTTTATTGGATCAAAGATTTGAAAGGATTTCATTTGTTTTCAAAATCCATCTTATTGTATATAGAATTCATAATTTTATGTGAAATCTAAATTTATTGGATTAGTCATTTGTATAAGTTCCTACAAATTTCAACTTATTGTAAAATATGAATATTGTCAACAAAATCCATCAAATGAGATTTGGTGGGTTTTTGAAAGATATTTTATAGTGAAACTTTTTTTTTAAAATTATTTCATATTTTTAAAAGGAAATTAAACTGTTTGAAATGAAAAAAAATTATTTAAAAATCAGTTTTTAAAAAAATTTATATATTTCATAAATAATAAAATATCAAATTATAAAAATATTAAATTATATTAATTAAAAAAAATAAAATACTGCTTTAAATAAAAAAACATTTTTTAAAAAAAAATCAAAAACTTTTAAAATTCTTCAAAAACCCATAAAACTTTTTACAAATCTTTTTAAGATTACTTAGCTCTTGAATTTTTTTGAATTTACTCAAATTTTAAATTATTTCAGATCATTGATCTAATAAGCTCCATTTATAGATGAGGCTTAAGATATAGTTCTGTGTCAAGTGACAATTTTATCATGAATTGAATACTGGACTAATAAGTTCCACATGTTTGGTTGAAATCGGACAATTTTCTTACCACAATTTTAACGAAATTTCAGTCACAGGCTCACCACTAATGTCTTGGCCTTTACATCTCAAACTTTTTAAATTGTTTTTTTTACAACTTAAACACGCATGTCATAGTCTTAGAAGCAAATTAAGGTTTTAACTTTCGTAAATTCAACAACATGGACATGTTAATGCCAGTTACAAAAAAGAAAAAAAACATGGACATGTTCATGTTAGCAAATACAAAGAAAGCTTATTTATACTCAAGTGAGCTTAACAAAATAGATGAAATATGAAATAAAATAGCTCATAAAGCTTTATTGATATGCAAGAAAGTAAAAAGGAAGAAGATGAAGTTGTCACCAAGATAATAATGATTTAAGATTCACACTCATACAATAATATTGAAGGAGAGTTGCTTGAAAGGCAACTCCCAAAGTTACATTGAGAGTTCTTACAAGAGAACATTTATACTACTTTCTTTGCATAAAACCCTAAATACATGGGCTTATAATATCATAATGGACTTGTGTTGGGCTTGCGTTAATACTCCCCCGCAAACTTGGCGTGGATAGACAGCTACGCCATGTTTGAAACTGCAATATGAAGATGACTTGAAAAGGCATGAGTAGTTGAAGTAGGATGCTTTTGATGTAGGCAAATGGCTCTTGTTCTTCATGGAAAACAAACTAAATGTGAGATCTATTCAGGTCTATACTTGGAGAGTATCACATGGCTTCACTCAGAGGTTTCTCTTGAACTTGGAGAGCTTAGTTGATCTCACTCAGAGGTATAATTGTGACCTCTTTGTCTCATTATGAAACTAGGTTTCTTTTACCTATTTCTTAATCTCATGAAGAAGCAAAACTCTCTTTCCACACTTACTAAACCATCCTATTAACTCTCTGATTCCGTTCCATCAGCCAACCCAACTATAACTTCAGTTCATCAGTCTCCATTTTCTCTTTGACATTTTACCAAACATTTGGTGTGCATTAGAAAAACAAATTACAGGTTGCTGCCACAAACTCATCACAATCAAACCCAACACTTCCTATTTCATTGCGGTTCCATACCCACAAACCAAACCAGCACTATGACAACCAGTCATTACTCCATCCTCTATACTAGAGAAATGATATTATCTTGGATAATAGACAAGTTTGATTTTCTGTCCAAGAACCAAAGTTCACAACTTTCTTCTTGCCTTGTTGTGGTGAGTGCTTCCTCTGCTCCCTTTCTCTGTTTGAATCAAAGTCCCCTCTTCTTCTTTGTCGCAATTTTTTTTTTCGGCGAAGAAAGAAGCTGGTGGTGTACTAACGACAGTCTTGAGCACTTGAGTTGATGAAGAAGTTTGTCTTTATTCTTTGTATGTTCTGAGCTTCCTTTTTTTTTTCACCAAAGCTTCTTCACAGCTTTTCCAGCTTCATCGTTAACCAGAAAACACACAGCTTCATCTAACTAACTTCATTTGTCTGAAGTTTAAACACAGTCTTGTTGATTAGGTGTTGACAAGGCTGGATGATTTCGTCCTCTTGTTCCATGGAGTGACGTGTTTCGGCGTGAGTGAGGGAGAGCAGCGTGAGTGAAGGTGTGTACACCAAGATCTAATCCCTGGTGCTCTGATACCATGTTAGCAAATACAAAGAAAGCTTATTTATACTCAAGTGAGCTTAACAAAATAGATGAAATATGAAATGAAATAGCTCATAAAGCTTTATTGATATGCAAGAAAGTAAAAAGGAAGAAGATGAAGTTGTCACCAAGATAATAATGATTTAAGATTCACACTCATACAATAATATTGAAGGAGAGAGTTGCTTGAAAGGCAACTCCCAAAGTTACATTGAGAGTTCTTACAAGAGAACATTTATACTACTTTCTTTGCATAAAACCCTAAATACATGGGCTTATAATATCATAATGGACTTGTGTTGGACTTGCGTTAATAGTTCATTGTGTTTCTCGTGTATGTTTATTGAGAAAAACTACAACTATATGTTTCATTTCCGTAAGTATTATGTTATATATTTTTGGAACGTAACCGTAAAATAGGAAAGTTAAAAGATCACTAGCTAGAGAGGAGCACTAAACCATTTTTTGGTCTAAAGGAGCACTAAACCCATTAATTAATGAAAAGATACTGAAGATCTGAAATACTTTTTTGGACGTCAATTTTTTGTTCATCCGGATAGGCACAATATGGACTCATTTAATCTAAAAGCGATCATGGAGACGGGTTACCAACTTAATGGTATTTGACTACGTGCTTCACCTAACTAAGCATGTTAAGCATGTGCCAATATTAAACTAGCAGCACATGTTTAGTTTGCTTTCTATTTCTTTTGTAACAATAAATCAGTTGTGCATAATTCTGAAGATATACGTGGAGTAAGGATTTTGATTTAGTATACATACAGAGAAGATGAATAGTTGTGAATTTGTGATTATTAATATATATATATATATATATATATATATATATATTGTGAGATAACAAATTAAGTCCCACATTGGAGAATTAGACAAGAAGTGTAATATATAAAGAGATGTCCAACTCTAATTAGTACGAGACCTTTTGGGAAGGAGCCCAAAAAGTAAAACCATGCGGGCCAGCCTCTTAGGCCCAAAGTGGACAATATCGTACTAATAAGACAATAAAGAGTTGGACATGGATTTCACAATCCCAACAATTGGTATCAGAGCGGTTGACGAAAAATCTGCAAGAAAGACCAAAATACCCTTTCGAGATATGAATGGGATCCTGCGAGAGATGAATGGGAGGTATGTGGCAGAGATCAAATCAAAAGATCCTGGAAGTCAGTTGTGGGACACGAGATGAATGTGATCCTTAGTTTGAGGGGGAGAATGTGAGATAACAAACTAAGTCCCACATTGGAGAATTAGACAAGAAGTGTCTAATATATAAAGAGATGTCCAACTCTAATTAGTACGAGGTCTTTTGGGAAGGAGCCCAAAAAGTAAAACCATGCGGGCCAGCCTCTTAGGCCCAAAGTGGACAATATCATACTAATAAGACAATAAAGAGTTGGACATGGATTTCACAATCCCAACATATATATATATATATATATATATATATATATATATATATATATATATTAATAATTTTGATTAAAACTACGATCCGATATCTTGATGTAATTTTTTTATTTTTTTTAAACAGGATTGGTTCGGGCCTTCGGTCTTAATCCCCTCCTAGGTCCGGAGTCAGCCTTTGTTTATATCTATGAGGGCCATGGACACTCCTTCCTGTCCGGGACTCGAACTCGTGACCTCTCAGATAAATGCCTGAGTTGTTACCAGTTGAGCTAACTCGTCGGGGTATCTTGAAGTAAGTTTTTAATTCAGATTATCATTATTTATAATGGTGGAGATAGTTTTTGATTTTATAGGGGTCATAAAATAATTTATTATAGCTAAAAAGGCATGTATAAGTTTTGAACTCATGATATAGGGATCAAAAAGAAGAATTTTAACCAGTACATCACAACAATAACATGTGAGATAAGCCTAAAAATTAAATTTTAAAGATTTGATAGGGGTCAAATGACCCTCTCCCTCTAAGGTAGCTCTTGTTATTCATATATAATCAGTTACATAATATTATGAAAATTAAACAATGTCTACAGCCGTACAATTTTTTTGCTAGTTATCAAGAATTTAGAGTAACATTATCCTTCAAAGAGATTTTTTTTTAAAAAAAAAATCATTATAATATTTTAATTATGCTTTAATTTTATACAACCAATTAAAATTTTAATTAAATGACAGATGTCATTTGGAATTGAAAACAGTTCTTAAAAGTTCTATATTTATAACTTTTCTTTATTTTCTCTCCAATTTTAATTATTTTTTTTTGTTTTTTAAATGATGAGAACTCCTACTAGAACTTCTGGATGGAACTATTCTTATAATTCATGAGTTAGTGAGATAGAGGTTTGACATATGAGTGACCGTGTTAGTCTATAAAATTGGAATTACAATAAGCGAGTAATCTTATTGGGAAAAACTTTATTGAGTACCTCAAACAAAAACATCTAAATTTTAAGATGATTTTGTTAGATAGTTAAGTTTTAATTAAAATGAAAACTAATAGACAAATTACAAGTGGTGTTAGGAGTTATTATAAGTTTCTCAATATATTTCATTGGAGAATCCTTCTCACTCTATAATTTTTTTGTACTTTCAACTTAGAACTAATTGATAGTAAATGCAGTGACTCAAATCTCTTATATATTACTTATATTTTTTTATATTTCCAATGTGAAATTTTCTCTCCAACATTTTCACTCAAGATAATGGTGTATATAATCATTAATCTCGTAGAATCAATCATCCCATTCGAGACAATGTTTTATTTTTCTAACAATTTCGAAGAAATCAAACTTTGTTTGAGCCATCAATTCATAGGATCGAGTCACTTTTTAGGCCGGATTAATAGGTCAAGATGTAAGTTGGCTCGGATATCATAATAAGTTTTTTGAGCTTTCAACTTAAAACTAATTGACATTAGTTGGAGTGGTCCAAATTTTTTATATATTAGTTAAACCACTTTAATATTTTCAATGTGAAATATTCTCTCCAACAATTTCATTTTATTTTTTAATATTTTTATTATTTTTATTAGGAAAACACTTTCTTCCCAATGGACATGCTCTTCCTCCCAGATTCAACTGGTACATCCAATTTGGATCTGCCGCAACTCTCAATTTAAGTTTTCACATTTACCCAACTAAACTATATAGGTATATGGACATGCAAAGGGTTGTATTGGGTATTTGGGCCTTGTAGTTCTGGATTCTTGGGCCTTGTAGTCACATAGTGGACTCATACTATCCATTATTATATTGTCAATTGGCCCACTCCAAATGAAATGTTTTGTTAATACACGAATACATGTATGAGTATGAGCTCATTGTCAAGTGACTCAAGTCGCGGCATTACGCTCTAACAAGATTTGACGATTTTATACATGTTTTATTAAAAAAATTCCTTGTGAAATCACGAGTTTGCTAAATAATCTCACCATTCTGAAAAATTATTGATTGAAAATAAAAAGAATCAACTTATTCCACGAGATTTCAGATACTTCAAAACCTTTGAATTCACGTATTATATTCCGTATGTTTTTTTCCCCAAGTTTTCATGTTGAGTAAAATAGTAGTGCAAATCAGAGTTACTATATGATACGCGACATGAAAAACGCATCTAATTTTTTCCAATTAAAAAATATATTTTTTTGGTCAAACAGATTATAATTTTATCTGGATGCATTTTGCTGAAAAGAGAACAAAACACTGAACTAAATAGCATTAAACGAGGAGATCGGAAATGCGTTTAGTTTATTTAACATTAATGGTGACGGAGAGACGGTGGATTCCGTCCTAATAATTACACGCTGCATGGCAGAGTATATGTATACATTCAACTGTGAGGAACCTCCATGTGAACACAAAAAATGATACTCTCTATGTTTTAAGATATGATTTGAAGATGAAAATATAAATATCAAAATTACGTTTATCTAAAATATCTTTTAAAATAAATTTGAAAAATTCAGTCAATTATAGCATACAGTTATTCTTTTTTTAACAAAATTAAAATTTACTTCAAATATGAAAATATTTTGTATTTTAGGAAAATCAAAGAATTTGTTAACAGTTTACGTTTTAAAATGGAGAAAACAGAGTATCAACATTTGTGTGTTTTCACCAATACTCTCACAAATACAAAAAATAAAAAATAATCACAAAGAGAAAAAAGGAAGAGAAATTCTCATTTGATAACACTTTATGTCTAATTAAGAACACTTTGTAACAAGTGTAGTAATATCATTAATTTAAACAATTTTTATAGATTAAAATTTAATTAAATAAATTAAATGATTTGGATTTATTATTATTATAATGGTAATAGACAATGTGAGTCTCTTAACAAAATTATGATGCTCTAATCATGCTTAGAGCATGATTAAAGGGGGTTCTTAGAGGGGTTCTTAGGGGCATGGATCCTATGAATAGTGTAAGAATCGGTTCTTAAAATTCTTAAATAAGAATCGGTTGTTAAGAGTTTCTTGCACTGTTTGCGGGTCCCACTGACACGTGGCGACTTGATTGATTCATTTTTTTTAAAGATTTTTTTTTTTTAAAAATTAAAAAAAAAAAATTAAAAAACTAGAACCCCAAATGGGGTTCTAGGGTTAATCATGCTCTTATGGACTTATGGTACTGCCCTGCAGTCGAAATATGAAATGTATCCTTTGTGTAAATACCACATCATTGATTTGTGAGTGTGAATGCTGCATTAGACTATGCACTTGATATTTCAATAATTTATCGTTGGAAATAATTCTTTTTTTTTTGTCAGCTATCGTTGGAAATAATTCAAGAAATAGGAATGTAAGTTTATAAGAAAAAAAAATCTCAAGTGAATAGTGATGACACAACCATGCTTTTATATGTTTTTTTATTTTTTGAAAAAATAAACCATGGTTTTATATGATGATTATATAAAATATAGGTATTGCAAATAACAGTTTTTTAAATCAATAAATAACAGTATTGTTTTGTCTGTATTTTTGTTCAATCTATGCTTATGGTTCAGAGTGGTAGTCGAGCACGTGAAAGCGCAGAACTTGTTTCGTCCGCTCATATCCACCGTACACCCTCACCGCTAAAAAACATGATCTATAATCTCCACCGTCTATACTGCATTGACTTCAGCTATTACTTTAATCCAACGACCAGTTAGATTCATTACAAGATTTTATAAATACACGTGATGTCTACATCCAGACAGCTCACACGCCGCGTTTCAAAACACTTCGCTTGCGGACATTGCGGACCGATGCTCGATGATGTACTCTTGACCCAAAAAAAGACTGAACATTTTAAAGAACTAATTTAAATTTTAGAAGAGTGAGATCTAAAAGAAGAAAAAGGCAGAGAATCTTAAGACAAATCTAATATTTTAATGGTATATAAACCCCAATATAACTAACTTTATTTTACAACCAGTTACAACACCTGGTAATACTAGGCTTACTGAATTTAATGAAATTATTAAGAATGTTTTTTATAACACTAAAAGAATGATATTGTTATATCTAAATATATTTACAACATATGTGTATATATATTTATATTTTACAAAAAAGTCGTGCAGTGGACAAATAGTACAAATTGATGTCAAACTTATACAAAAGTCTCTTAATTTGAACCTGGTATCCATTTTAAATATAAATCAATTGTTAATAGTGCAAATCAATTTGATAAAACTCAAAGGGATTAAGTTACATTGTTCTGTTTCAAGAAAAAAAGAAGCTACTATGTCCAAAATAAAAATTATTTACAATACCAAATACATTAATTACGTCGGTGCCACTGCAAACAAAATTTAAGAGAGCATCTTTAATAAATTCTCCAAAATCCTTTGTATATGGATCTACACCTCTCCACAGTCTCAGACTCAAATCAATAACTCACCCCAAACAAAAAAAAAACAGAAGAAGAGAGAAAAATGAGAGATTCTTGCAAAGTCTCTATAGTTCTTCTTCTGGTTCTTATCAATGGTGTCTTTGGAGATAACCCTTATAGATTCTTCACATGGAAAATTACTTATGGCGACATTTATCCCCTTGGTGTCAAACAACAGGTATTTCTTATTTTCTTACTGTTTTTCTTCTTCTTCTTCACATTTCTCTGGTTTTTCCAGAGAAAATCTGGTGATAACATTTCCTCCATTGTGATCTATGAAATGCAGGGAATATTGATAAATGGGCAGTTTCCTGGACCTCACATTGACGCAGTCACAAATGATAATATCATTATCAGTGTTTTCAATCACTTGAGAGAGCCTTTTCTTATTTCTTGGTAAGTTCTTGCACAAATGTTTGATTCTTTCCCTGGACAAAAGTTGCTTTACGGAATGCCAAGAAAGTTGAATATTCTGAACGGAAAAGAGTAACAAAGATTGAAAAATAGGATAAGATCTTAACTTTTGATTTACGGCATCAATATTTTATTTTGTTGTCTCACTAATGCAGCTTTTAGACAAATGTGTTTTTCAAACATCTCATCTCACACATTATCAGTATTTACTTATGCATGTATGAGTTGTAATGGGTCTTGTCTATATGCATTATGTATTCCAATAGAAATACATAAGATTCTTTATGTCTTGTCTATATGTCTTATGTACTCCCTCCGTTTCAAATTAGATATCGTTCTGGAGTAGAATTTTTGTTTCAAAATAAGTGTCGTTTTCGGTTTTCAATGTAAAATTTATTGGTAATATTATTTATTTTATTTTTCTATTGGTTGATATATGGTTAGGTGTATTGGTAATACTCTCTCCGTTTCGCAAAGAGTGTCGTTTTAGAGAAAAATTTTCGTTACAAAATAAGTGTCGTTTTAGGATTTCAATACATAATTTATTGATTTTATTTTTCAGTTTAATTTTCTATTGGTTGAAATAGGATTAGATGTATGAGTAATGATATTTTTTTATAGAAAATATGCAGAATTCAATGTTTTTTTAATCCGTGTGCAAAAGGTTAAAACGACATTTATTATGAAACAGAGGGAGTAGTGTTTCTGTTTTGAAAATATGTAAAATTAAATGTTTTCTTAATATGTGTGCATAAACCTAGAACGACAACTAATATGAAACGGAGAAAGTATTAATTAAGATAGATCTATTCCAAAGAACAATGCTCGTAATCAATAGAAAAAACTAGATTCGTTATTCTCTCTATGTGATTTTAGTGCTATTACAAACGTATATGCACTTTAAAGCAAAACTAGTATTGTTTGTTGTTAGCTAATTAAATGAGTATTTACAAATTATAACTACAAGGTCTTAAATAATACTACTATAAAGTCTCAGGAGGAATTATTCACTTCAATCAGGTAACTGTAGCAGTGTAGTAGTTAAATTAAATAAATCCGAAACTATTTTCTTGTTTTAATTCTTCTGAACATGTCAAATTTTTTTGAGCATTAAAAGCTCTTCTTACACCCGACATGATTGGCTGTCCAAGACACAAAGATAAAATATACTTTCTCTTTTCTATATAAATAAAATAAGAGAGGCCATAAAAAAAATTACAATATTCCACTAGATCCATGCATCTAGTCACATGCGATGCTACATGTGAACTTTGTCAGTAGAAAACAATAGAACCGCATTATGATTACTTTTAAGCTCCCGGATCTATCAAAATATCCAAACTGTAACCCCAAACTCTTAGTTTGTTAAAGCAAGTACCTAATCTTCGAAGATTGTTTCTTCTTAGGAACGGTGTCCAACAGAGGAAGAATTCATATCAAGATGGAGTCATAGGGACAACATGTCCTATACCACCAGGCAAAAACTTCACTTACATAATTCAAGTCAAAGATCAAATCGGTAGCTTCTACTACTTCCCTTCTCTTGCCTTCCACAAAGCCGCTGGTGCATTTGGAGCCATCCGTGTATGGAGCCGTCCTCGCATCCCCGTCCCGTTCCCTTCTCCTGAGGGTGACTTCTGGCTTCTTGCCGGAGATTGGTACAAAACCAATCACTATGTAAGCACACTCCTTATTTCTCTTACTTCTAACGCAAGAAAGAGTTGGATTATACGGTTTCAAGTTTGATTTCGGTTCATTTTCCAGGGTGTTGGTTTTAGCGGTTTACTAAAAACAAAGCAAATAAAGCCGTTTATGATTTGGTTTAGTTCCGGTTACATTTAACTGGTTTCGTTGTCTCAACCTCGTTTCCGGTTCAAAGGGCCTCATTTTTTAAATATATGTATATTTGTACCAAAAAACTAATAAAATAATATATTTTTCATCATGAATTTATAAAAATATTATTTGTAATATCCTTTTAAAATAATTATAAAAAAATTAAAATAAATATTAGTTTCAATGGCTTAAAATTATTGAACCGGCCTTGTTTGGGTTAGTTTGTTTTAGGGTTTTAGCAAACAAATCTCATTGCTTACGTTGAATTAGGTTTTGAGACGTCTATTGGAAGCCGGAAGGAACCTACCGTTCCCTGATGGAGTTCTTATCAATGGTCGTGGCTGGGGAGGCAATACCTTTACGGTTCAACCCGGTAAGACTTACAGATTCAGAATATCAAACGTTGGGACCGCGACTACATTAAACTTCAGGATTCAAGGCCACACGATGAAGCTCGTTGAAGTGGAAGGCTCCCACACTATTCAAAACGTGTACACTTCACTTGACGTTCACTTAGGACAGTCTTACTCTGTTCTCGTTACCGCTAATCAAGCGCCTCAAGACTATTACATCGTCGTCTCCTCAAGGTTCACGCGGAAAATCCTCACCACGACTTCGATTCTCCATTACAGTAACTCGAGAAGAGGCGTCTCTGGTCCTGTTCCGTCTGGACCCACTTTGAACATTGCCTCTTCGCTCTTCCAAGCTCGAACTATCAAGTAAAAAAAACTTGTTTCTTGGTATACAAGTAATTTCTATAAATAGGGGATCTGGACTGGAACTTTTGTTTCTGATGTTGTGTGTTTGATGTGATAAACAGGAGGAACCTAACCGCGAGTGGTCCGAGACCAAACCCACAAGGCTCGTATCATTACGGTTTGATCAAACCTGCCCGTACGATCATACTCGCCAACTCAGCTCCTTGGATTAATGGCAAGCAAAGATACGCCGTGAACGGTGCCTCTTTTGTTGCGCCTGATACGCCATTGAAGCTCGCCGACTACTTCAAGATACCTGGTGTTTTTAACCTCGGAAGCATCCCAACAAGCCCCCCTGGTGGGAACGGAGGTTACCTTACAGCCTCTGTTATGGGTGCTAACTTCAGAGAGTTCATCGAGATTGTTTTCCAAAACTGGGAAAACTCAGTCCAGTCATGGCACATCTCCGGTTACTCTTTCTTCGTTGTCGGGTAAGAAGACAATTTTATTAAGGATTCAGTTTTGTTTTGGTTTTATTTATAAAGGCGTTCGGGTTAAGAATCTCTCATCAATTATATTAGCATTTAAGTAGAAAGTTTCTCAAAAACTAAGAGATTTTTATGCGACAAGAGTTTACTGAGAACTTTCTATGTAAATATTAATATAATTGGTGAGAGATTTACTGTGGTTTAAGTCTTTTCCCATTTAGGAAGTGTAGATCCATTACACTTTGATCTTAGAGTTATGTCTGATGTTTTTCATATCTTGGATAATAGAATGGACGGAGGCCAATGGACACAGGGGAGCCGATCAAAGTACAACCTCCGGGACGCAGTTTCACGATCAACCGTTCAGGTTTACCCGAGGGCATGGACAGCTATCTACATAGCTTTAGACAATGTTGGGATGTGGAATATACGGTCGGAGAATTGGGCAAGACAATACTTAGGGCAACAATTCTATCTTCGAGTTTACACATCTTCTACTTCGTACCGAGATGAGTATCCGCCACCAAAGAACGCTCTTATGTGCGGACGAGCTAGAGGCCGCCACACTAGGCCGTTCTAGAACGAATGTCAAAATCCAACGGCTCAACTTTTTTATATTTTTACTTATGATTGGATCATCTGAAATGTTTAGTATTGTCACGAGAGGGTGGCAACAAATGTGAGCTTTGTGGATTTGTTCACTACGGCATGAAAGTTACGAAAACAATTTGGAGCTTGACTTGAGCTTTCAATTTAATTCGAATGATGAAATCAAATGTAGTGTTCTTGTTTTTAAAACTATTTTCATTACTTGTTTTAAGAACTTTTAAAATGATTTTCATTATGTGACCACAAGACTTACAAACGTCACATTTAGTGACTATTTCTCAATTTTCCGGCTATGCCGTAAACTTTATTTTGACGCATTCGAGTCATACTTTACATTTATCTTTCATGTTTGTGTGTTGGTAGAGTTTGGTTAAACTCTTTTCATTGTCATTCTACAATAACCAAAACTCAAACTCAAGATTAGCTGAATTAAAAAGATTTGCGTAAAATATCTTAAACAACGACAGCAAGAGAGGAGAATTCCTACAAACTTATGACACATAACAAAAACTGGACCTCAGTTTTAGGGGTCATATTTGTATGTTTTGTAGGGCAGCAATTCTATCTCCAAGTTTACATTTCATCTACACGAGTATCTGCCATCTATGATATGATATTGAATTATCCGCTGATGCTAGAAGCCAAGAAATTCTCCGAGAAAATAAATGAGATAAAGAGTCGCATAATTTTTTCTTATTAATTTTGAAAATGACTTAAATTTCAGTACAACAGTAAAAACATATTTATTGGCCGAATTAGCTCGTATTATATATTTTGAGGATTAAGAAAATTATTTTTAATAAAATTTCCTGATAAAAGGAATTTTGGAAAATTTTGAAGCTGTAAAAATACAGATTTACGGGGTTGTGAATTAAACTAAACATTCACATAATTAATATATAAACTCTAAAACGAATATCTGTTTTCATCAGTTTAATTACCTTCCAAATTTTTATTTATTTATTCGAGTGTGATTCAGGTTTGTTCTACCATAGAAAATCTATTACGTGCAGGCAAGCTAGAGGCAACTATACAAAGCGGTGCTAGAATGCATAAGAGACGGGACGTTTCAACGGTTTCCTTTTTATTTTCAGATCGAATGGTTTCATATTCTTGGTATTCATGAGGGGGTGGCCAAAAGATGTGAGCTTCGTGGAATTCTTCACTAAATGAAGAGGATTAGAAGCAGAAATAAATGAAGCTTGGCTTGAGCTTTCAATTAAACTTAATGATGAATGAATTGTTCAAAAATTTATGGGCCATCATCTTGTTCAAAGATGATGGAGATGAGTTTATGAATTATGCTACGGCAAACTTCAGCATGTTAAGAAGTGGAAGGCCAATAAAACCACTTAATATCAAGATATGGTCGAGACCACGAGTACCATACAACTCCCTAGTGATTTGTATCATAAGTTTCTTTGTTTTCTAAGTTGTTGCTTAGCTAAATATGAGGCTTGTCTCATCATACATTCTCAAACTCTATGATGAAAAACTATATCTTGTATGTTTTTATATCTTTTAATTTGAATTCTCCTTTTCAAAAAAAAAATAAAAAAATTGTGGGACGAAATCTATAATCTGTTTGAGTTAGAAATAAAAACTGGTTGCTAAATCTCATTCCCACAGCTGATGAGATTCGAATTTGATATTTCTACCTTTAAGAAAGTTTTACTAGTAGAAACAACTCCGGTGTATTATTTGTTTTTTGTGTCAAAGGGTTTACAAAACGATTTGTAACGTGACCATAAGTCTTATACTGGTCAATATTTGTGATTCCATACAAACTACAAAATTTAAAGAATTTGGGAAAAATATCTTGAAAACGAAAAAGACAGAAGTTGTCATGAACTTCTTTAGGGGTCAAGAGTCAAGATTATTCTGTTTTTAGGGGTCAATATTAGTCTGATTTCTTTTAGGGGTCAAGATTAGTCACGATTATAGGCCCGAAACATTACATAAAGTTAAAATGCCTCAAAATGTCAGACCGAGCATACTAAAGATTTGATCGAGATTGACAAAAAAAAGAAGATTTGATCGAGATTGACAAACCTAAAGTCTCCGCCTGTTCGACGATTTAAAATGCAGTGAACGAACGCAGAACGCTGCCATATATTACAGGGAGTATTCCATATTTGGTCATGCGTTCACACATAGTTTTAAACTTTATTCCATAGTTCTCTAGCTGCTTCCACTATAGCTGCTTCCACTAAAATTACCGATCGAGTACCAATCTAAGACTAGACTTCTCCCATCTACGACTTTCTTCAACGCTAAGCTCCCAAATTCTCTATACGTATTGTAAATCTTAATTCATACTCATCCAAAGCTATAAGTATTTCTACATTACTACATATACATATATATGTTGAGAAATGTAATGGTTTTGGCATTAGTTGTCAGCACACTAAAATTTAAATTCTTCTTAAACATAATTAGAATGATTAATAAAAAAGGCCATCGCCTTAGCGTTTCAAGGTTCAAAATAAACATTTTCATTTACATATTTTTGAACGCTTGGTATCCATATTAAAAGTGTATTTCTTTGAAGGGAAGCATCAAATTCATGCGGCTAATTTCATTTGAATATCCAGCCAATTGCCACAATATCAGTAAGACTATTATATATCTTAGTTAAGTTAAATTTTCAACATTTGAAACGGGTCATATAAGTCTAATTAAGTTGAGTTGTTATTTTTCCTCAATAGAATATGAACTTTACCAGTGACTGACGAGAAGAATGGATGCAATATGAATTCATAACTGTGCATTGAATATAGCAAATAAAGAGTTATGATCCAAGAAGAATATAAAGGCTAAATCTTAATTAGAAACAAAATAACAGCTATTAAAATGTTTCGGATATGGTGTTACTAAGGGGTATGGTGGTGCTCATTTTCGTTTATTTAATTATTATTTCTAACCTAATATAATTGGCTGGATATTGTTAGTCTCACGCAATAT
>MU108778.1:0-22681 GCA_012274485.2 Sinapis alba | reverse complement strand
AGGAGGAAATCGCAGGGTGAAACTGTTCAGTTTCTCGAGAAGAAACGAAGGAGAGAGTGTTTCGAGAGAGATGAGAGTAATATGACGACGCGTAACTTTGTGTGCCGGTAGTAATAATTTAATTTTTTTTTTTACTTCCGGTTGTCTCGGTTAATAAGAGGGACAAAATAGGAATAATACAAAAATACACTTCGAAACGCGGAAAAGTAGGGTTTTTCGTTACTCCGTGAATTACCTTTTTTTGTGATATAGAGTGCAATTTCCCTTTTTTTAATTGGATGTTTTTACATAAAAGAAAAATCACTGTAGCTGTATATGTACATGAATTTGTTGTCTTTTTATTATCTTATGATGACAAATTTTTCTTGGATTAAATATAGATGGTAAGAAAATATAGGAAAGAAATCTCCATCTATGTGAAAGAACTTAGAAACAATGTACATTTGTAAGGTATAGTTGAGTAATAAATATGAGGGAAAAGCAAAGAAATGTATACACTTTTTTTTGTGTAAGCTCCAGCACTATCTCTAGATCAGCACTCTCCCTAGATCGACGTTTACCCTCTTCCGTATCTCCTTCAGAGACTGGACATGAGCCATTCCTAATAAAACATTTGCCAAAAGACCCCATTTTATAGATCCCATGAATTAATTTTTTTAATATATTTAATATATATGTATAACATTTTTGTGATCATATAAAATTCACATTGATTTTGTTATTTTATGAACATAAACCAAGTTTAATAGACTAAAATACATAATAATTTAGTGGCTTAGTAAAATTAAAAAAGGTCCATAAAACTAAAAGTCTAATTGAAAAGATGTAGACTATCGTTTTCGTGAGAAAACTTATGTTTTATCAATTGTTTAACATTTTGTATTTGAAAGTATTTTTATGAATTTGTTTTTATTATTTTTTGTAATGTACTATATCAACCTTTATTTTTTATTTTGTTTCAAACCTCCAAAATTTCAGAGCTGGCTATGCTGGCTCATTCTCTGTTTGATAATTGTGTATTTTTGAAAAAATAGTTTTCATGACTAGCTTTTTTTTTTCTTAAAACTCTTGACTTTGCATTTCCACACAGATCATCAATCAATTCGAAATTGTATTTTATGTTGATCTCAAGAGACATCTTTTATATTGTAAGTTTTGGATTAACTCTCAGCTTTTCCGAGAACAACTATGTTATTGTTGATCACTTCAACATTTTAGACCTCCATGATGTAACACGTATGATTATTCACATAGATTTTTATTTGCACTTTATGTCTTCTCTTCTCTTATAAGCACTAGAGTCGACATCAACATCTGTGTCAGCACCAACCTTCAAAGTCCAAGACCTGTAGAGTTTAATGTTGTATCTATTCTTCAGAGAATAATTCAGAACACCAAGCTTGAATATCATATAGAATTGTAAGTCTTTTCCAAAGTTAACAACTCATATGCATCTTCATTCTCTATAAACTCTTGATATGTCTCTTTTTCACTGTTGATATATGACAAAGGATCGAGCATCTTCTCGTCTTCCAAAATATCACATACACTATCTATATCATTCCTAACTACCTCATCTCTTCGCAACTTCCCAAAAGTTGTCTTCTAAATTTCCTTCTTCTTTGATACCTAAACCATCATCAACTTCTTCATCATCCAACGCATCCCAATCATTCTCACCAACAATGCAATTGTCTCCATTGTGCTGCTCATGTTAACGGTCAATATATTTATATTCTTCCAACTATAGCCTTTGATACGGTGGAAGAGCTTCAACTCTAGCTCCAAAAACTTAATTTCAGGTGAGTCTCCATTTTGAGGTTCATTGACTCTATGGAGGATCTTTAACTCCAGCTCCAACATTCATGCATACTTTTACACGACAGCTTTGTATCCGACTTCGACAACATGTGTCTCACATTCTCGTCAACTGTTGCAAGATTCTTCAACATTCTACTGACTAAGTAATCTCTTGTGAAGTAAATGAACTACTTGACATATAAGAACCGGCTGAATATATGTATTAAATTAGCTATCCCCTTCATCCACCTAGAATGAAAACAAATTTGTAGATACGATCAAATTACTAGTTAAACGCTTTGTAATTTTGTATAATTATATTGTAACCAATTCAAAAATAAGTACCAACAAAGTTTGGTTCTTTTCTCTCTAGCATAAAAACTATATGCACATGGATCCACATTTCCTATCAACCACTCTTGGTAACACATTTAACGTCCACAATCATACGATATCAAAACTGAAATGACGTCTACGTGTAACTTCATACCCCTCACTTTAATACTGCAAAAGACAGTTGAATCACATGAATCTCTGGGAAAAAGTACTTACCAAGTATTTTGTGTTAAAAAAAAAAAGTACTTAGAAGTATCAATACTATTAAAACAGAAGGCAACTTTAGACCAAACTTGCTTCTAGGTGGAAAAAATTTAAAAATACTATAGATTATATTAAATACACTTCTAACCTTATTATTAATTAAATCTTACCATATGTTCTCAACTAACTATGGTAACTAACTAAAAAGATATTCATAAATATTTTTTCAAAGATTACAATCTAATAAAGTCTTGCTATATTTTCTATAAATATAAATATATATTATTAAAAAAATATTGAACTTTATAAATATATCTATATAAATTAATATTTTCTTCATTATTAATAAATAAATATTATATATTAATATTAATTTAATTTCAACCTATATGCATAATAAAAAATTATAATAATATAAATATAAATTTTAAAATTATTAAACTAATTAATAAATATAGTTAAATAATATAATATATTAATTATTGTTAATTATACAAGGAAACTAAAGTATATACACATAAATAACCAATACTTTAAAAATTTACAATATAGTTTAACTTATAATTTTTATAAAGTTAAATATTAAATCAACAATATTTAATTAATAAATAATTTAAAATTTTTTATATTAAAGAAAATATTTAAAATTAACTAATTTTTATATTATTATAGTATATTGAAAATGTTATTTTGATATTTTTACGATTATACATTTATGAGTTATTTCATCAATCATACAATATATTAATAAAATACAAGATATGTTATTACACATGATAAATTTTTTACATGATAATTTTTTTATTAGAGTGGTCTACATAAGACATGTTATGTTACAGTTTTTTAAATTTAATATATAAAAATCTATAAAAATATGAGATGATTCTTAAATTGAACAAGATTTGATAAAACAAACGGGTTTAAACGAGATAAAATTTAAATGTAATCGTTCGTAAATAGAACGGGTTTTTAGTGGAGCGGGTTTTCTGATTTTAACATCCATAACAAAACATATAATGTGTTTTTATTAGATTTTACAACGTAAAATATTTCAAAACACGGATCAAAATCATTTCATCTTTATAACTGTTTTTTATCCCTCTGATATAAACGACAATTAACATATATGTTATCAAAGTAATCACACATATATGTCTTTCATATAAAACTGACAATTAACAAAATAACTATAATAGCGGTAAATTATTGATCATTTATATATTTTTTTTTTTAAAAAAACATACACAATCTTATAAACTATAAAAACATTTGATTGAAAAATAATCCGCGCTTTGAAAGCGCGGATCAAATTCTAGTTAAACTCATTACAATGAAATTAAATCCACCTAACTCGATGAAATTGCCGACCGATTAGAGTAGAGGTTCGACACTCTAGGTTGGATAGAAATGGGACCAAAGTATTAAAAAAGGAGAAAAGAGTGGATCCCATACCTACTAATAAGGACAAGAGATTGAAAATAGAAACCTACGGGTATGGTTGGCTCACACTGGGCCACAAGTAACCCTTGTGGTTACAATCTTCACTCCCATCTATAATTCTCCTTCTCTGTCTTCTTCTTCTCATATCCCTTTGGATTTTCTCTTTTTCACTTCTTCCACCTCACAAGGTTAGTCTCTTTCTCTTGCTCCCTCTGCATCAAAATTCAATCTTTATGATTCCTTATCGTAAATCATGGAGTTTTCCTTGATGGGTCTGTCCTAGTTTTCCTTTACAATCAAGAATTTTGAGTTTTATACCAGCTTCTCTGTGGAAATTGCCTGTTTTGATCTCAAAGCTGCTTACTTTTGTTTATATTTTCGATATCTACAGAGAAGTTGTTAGGTTTGTTATCCCAATGGCTCTTAACGTGAGCAAAGTTGTGCCCAGTAGTCCTATTTTAGCGAAGAGGGTTAAAGCTTCAAGATCTCAAAGGGTCTTGCTAGCTTTCTCACCCAAAAAGGGCTCCTCTGCTGAAGAATTGCAAGGTCTTTCTTGTACAAAGCCTGTCACTTTTGTTACTTCTCGTAGATCTTCTTCTACTTTGTGTTTTCTTGGAAAGCCTCAAAACACTGAAACTAAACCACACGAGGATTGTCTTGATTCACCTAAGTAAGTTAAGCTCTTTTGGTTATTATCTTCCATAGATCAAACTAGTTTGCTTTTTTTTGGGTAGTCGATGAGTTTCTTGGTGATGTTTCAGCTCTCAAATTGTACAAAAGGAAGGTGAGAAGAAAGTGATGCCAAGGAGAACAAGCAGCTCAAGCCAGGTTTTGGTGGAATTTGTGTCTAATGATGCTAAGTTTGTGAATGAAAGGGCTCGTAGTGACTTTGTTCTTCTATCTCGGTATTTCCTCATTATCCAACGTTTTTATACATTACTTGTCACCTTAGAAGGTCCCTTATGTCCCAAATATTTTCAGCGGCATTATGAGACTTGACGCTCGTGCGCGTCAGGACGTTGCGATCCTTGGTTCAGGGTTCCTTAAACTGGATGGTAAGTTCCACAATTCAATCCAAGATTTGGTTCTCTTTCACACAAACACATCTTGTTATGTACTATTCTTTTTCATGTAGCTCGGGCAAGAGAAGATACAGAGAAAATAGATCGTAATGTCAAGAGAAAGGCCGAGCGCCTTCATCATATTGCTAGTGTATGCTTATCCTCTTATTTATACATTCACATATATCGACTTTTATCTATGTTTATTTCTTTTAATTGCTTTATGTCAATAGATATTAAAGAACATAGCTCAGTCTAAGTTGAAAAAGGCCGCTGATAAGCATTGGAGTGACGGCGCCTTAGAGGTATGCCCATCCGTTTCTTTTTCTGTGAAGTTTTGTGTAACTAAACATCAATGTATGTATATTTTCTAGGCTGATTTAAGGCGAGCAGATTATCGTGCTAAACAGAGGGCAATGGAGGATGCATTAATGGCGTTAGAGGTAAGGCAAACTCTGATATGTTACTGTACTGATGTTTTTTTATTCATCTTTCCTAATGGTTACACTTGTTGTGGTTGCAGTTCATCAAGAACATTCATGATATGATGGTGCAAAAAATGGTTGACAGCTTGTAAGAAAGATGCATATACGTTCTTGACACTTTATATATTCATGTTGTTTCATTATACCAAGATTTAAAGTTAAAATCGTCATTTTGATAGGGTTATATCTGAAACTGGTACCACGGACCGCATATCTCTTGAGAAGAATGGCAAAGCTCTAGATTTTTTCCCAGGGGAAGTCTCATCTGATCGCATATCTGCTATAGAGGTCTGATCCACTAGGAAGAAATAATGTATGTGTTCTTAAGCAATAAGCAATCTTCTCTCTGATGGTTCCTTGTTGATGTTGAAGCAGGAAGCTTACAAGAGTATGGCATCAGCGCTCTCAGAAGCAGATGGAATTGACTACACTGACCCTGAAGAGGTCAGTCTAAAAACCGACGCTACCTGTAATCTTTCTTATTCACAAAAATAATGTGTTTTGTTTGGTTTTTAACAGCTTGAGTTGTTAGTAAGAACTCTGATCGACCTTGATGCAATGGATGGTAAAAGTAGTGCATCTCTATTAGCTGAATGCTCAAGCTCTCCTGACGTCAATACAAGGTTAAACTAAAAAGATATATATATTTTGCATTATTAACTAATGTGAATTCATATTAAGACACAGATTCTTTCTTGGTGTAGAAAAGCGTTGGCTAATGCCTTAGCAGCTGCACCGTCGATGTGGACACTGGGGAACGCTGGCATGGGAGCATTACAGGTAATAATAATAAGGCCATTCTTAAATGACCATTGTTGCAAATAGTTGATTTTGATGACCCTTCTTGTCCATTGGCTACAGAGACTCGCGGAAGATAGTAACCCTGCCATTGCAGCTGCTGCTTCAAGAGCGATCATTGCGTTGAAGAAGCAGTGGGAAGTAGAAGAAGGTGACTCACTTAGGTTTATGATGAACATGGAGAAACTGAATGATGATGATGATGGAGACAGTGACCATGATGATATTTGAACTTTCTCATGTAAAATAATTTCAAATATGTAGATAATTTAGAGTTATTATAAGTTAGTTCACAGAAAAAAAAACTATGAACGGGTAAAATAGAAGGGGACTGTGGATCTGGATAATGAATCATGTCTTGGTTCTTCAAAACTGTTATAAATGTTCACATAATTATATTAAATTCTGAATAATATTTATATTCAGCCAGATTAGTTATTTCATATTCCTTCTGTATCATTTTAAGTGAATTCTAAGATTTTTTTCAATACAAAATTTTATGTAATTTATCTTGATTATATAAAAATAGTATTAAATAAAATTAGTTTAACAAAAAAAAATATAGTATTTTATAATTGGTTACAAAGTTCAAGTGATATTAAATTTTACTTTGAATAGTGAGAATAATAATTAATTTAAAATTAACTGAAAATCTTTAAATTCCACTTAAACTTGATACAGATGGAGTAATAGTTTTTAACCATATTTCATGAAAAAACATAAATTGGGTAATACAATAATATGAATGAACGAAACTCTAAATTTTAGAAATATTTTTTATATATAAACTTTAAATTTGTAAAAACAGTTTTTTACTAAATAATCTATAGTTTCAAAATTTCAATACTGACTTGTATATATTGTATAAATTTAAATAGGGAAAATCGCATAAAAAACCTTCAAAGTGGCAACCACTGACACTTTAAACCTTGAATTTATTTAACAAGCACTTTAAGCATTCAGTGTGACACTAGTAACATAAAAAGCCTTCAACTTGGCTTACTTGTTCATCAAGTCAAAAATGTAACCGGCACTGTTCATAATCGATGACGTGTCGGTTTACTTAAAAAAAAATTATTAATAAAATAAATATAAAAATACAGAAAATAAAAAAAAATCATAAAAAAGTTCAAAAATATTAAAAAATCACTAAAAATTCATAAAAATAAAAAAAAACACAAAAAAATATTTTCATAATTTTATTGTGAAAATAAATATAAAAATACAGAAAATATATAAAAAATCATACAAAACCAAAACAAATCATAAAAATTATTAAAAAATATAACAAATCATAAAAATCATAAAAATCATAAAAAATCATAAAATTTCACACAAATCAAAATCAAAATATTATTTTATTAATAAAACACATATAAAATATAGAAAATATAAAAGACTTGCTGGATTTTCTGGATTTTTATAGCTAAATTAATATAGAGTTTGTGAATATCTGCTAAAAGACTTGGAATTTAGTTTGTTTGGTTTGATTTGGTTCACTAGAATCATTTGACGATAACGATTTTTTATAATCTAAATTACACTAATCGTAACCCAAAGACTAACTGCTATTTTGGATTTTTTTTTTGTATTTGTGATGTTTAGTGTTTGTTGGTTGGATTTGGGAAAGTTCAAAATTATGGAATAAATGGAATGATGGATACTAATGAGAGTAGCTGTGGCTTTCAATACACACTATTCCTCATATATTTTTAGAATCTAGTTATAAGAATCTAGGCCCTAAAAATCTAGAAAATCTTCAACCAATAAACACTAAAATGAAATATTTTCTGAATTTTTTAAAACAAATATAATTGTATTCTTGATTTTTTGAATTTTTTTTATTTTTTTGAATTTTTATGATTTGTTTTGAGTTTTTTTTTGTTTTTTGTAAAATTTTATGACTTTTTAATAACTTTTTAATGATTTGTTTTGATTTTGTATATATTATTTTTTTATATTTCCTGTATTTTTATATTTATTTCATAATAAATTATGAAAATATTTTTTGTGATTTTTTGTGATTTTTATGAATTTTTAGTGATTTTTTAATTTTTTTTGATTTTTTATGAATTCTTTTATTTTTTGCATTTTTATATTTATTTTATTAATTTTTTTTTTAAAAAAGAAGTAAACCGACATGTTATCGATTATGAACAGTGTCGGTTACATTTTTGACTTGATGAACAAGTAAGCCAAGTTGAAGGTTTCTTATGTTACTAGTGTCACGTTGAATGTTTAAAGTGCTTATTAAATAAATTCAAGGTTTAAAGTGTCAGTGGTTGTCACTTTGAAGGTTTTTTATGCGATTTTCCCAATTTAAATATGTATTGCAAAAGAAAAATTTTTGCGGATGAAAGTCTGGTTTCATTTTATAATTTTTAGTAGTGTGGTTATTATGAGGACTTACTCATGAATCATGTAATCATATTTCTAATGTATGTTCTCTTACTGAAGTCAAAACAATTAAACTTAGAAAACAAACTAAGGTGATGATTGTTTTAGTAGTTTTTAGTTTTTGTTTTTGGTTTTTAGATTTTAGTTTTTAGATTTTGGTTTTTGGTTTTTAATATTTTTAAGTTTTTGATTTTGATTTTTAGATTTTGGTTTTGGTTTTTAGATTCTAGATTTTGAACTTTAATTTTTGGTTTTTCTGTATTTTTTAGTTTTTCAAAAATAACTAATACATTAATTTAGAAATTAATTACCATTAACCATTTATCAAAATTTTGTGATTATTATTTAAAAATACAAAATGAATTAACATTTTGTATTTATTATATTTTTTTTAAAAAAACTTATATTATTCTAAATATAAATCAAAATAAATTAACATATATTTTCGTTATTATATTTTTAAAAAATTATATTATACTAAAATATAAATCATAAAATACTATAAATCATACATAATTAAATATACTTACAAATTTAAAAATATTATGAAATTTTATTAATATAAATTCTATTTAATAGAAAATTTTATGTTTTTAGAAAATTTAGTTATTGTTTCATGTGTCTAATAATTATTAGAATTACAAATTACATTATCTATAGAAGTTAATAACTAATTTTACAATTAATTAATATTATATATAAATATCTAAATTTATTTTACATATAATGAAACAAAAAAAAATATTTCATACTATTTTTAAAATGATATCTTATATACAGAAAATTATATATGAATTTTATTTTTGAAATTATTCTTTATTTAATTATTAATTAATTAAAATGTAGGTTTATTACAAAAATTAAACAAAATTCGTTTTTGAATTAGAAGCTCACAAAAGTTGGTTTTTGGTTTTTCTTCATAAACTGAACAAAATTTTGAAAAACTAGTTTCCCTAAATTTTAGGGAATCTATTTGTTAAAAATCTTGATTGGCAAAGTAAGTAGTTTTTACAAAAGCAAAAACTAAAAACTAAATCTTGATTGGATAAAAGATAGATTCTAGAAAAAAAAAAACTAAAAACCATTTCAAAAACCAAAAACAATCAACACCTAAATTCACCTTTTTCGGAAACACTATTCATCAGATACAAATCATACGAGATAATGTAGTCGAGTCGAGATTTATATAGGCATAAAAACTTAAGGGGTGTGTATTTGAAAGTTTCGCTAATTCTAAGCCCTTATTCTATAAATAGAATTTTAACAAAACGCGTAAACGACTATTAGCTGGCACGTTCTCTTTTTCGCCGACCTTGCTAATATCTAAATATAAAACACCCCAAGAAACAAGTCTATTAACAAGTTTGCCCCCATTGACCTAGACCTATTTAAATATCTTTCTCCATTGAGCCGAAAACCACATTCCCCTTTCTCCCAAATTTTCTAAGACGATAAATCCCTAATTTCCCCAATCGACTCGTACGATCCGTTTCAACATCTTCTTCGATCTGTATTTTGATCCTTCATCTGGTATAATTTCGATTCTGCTTTGTCGAATTGTTCATCTGGTTTATATCCGTTGATGATTCGTTTGATTGAATTTCGATTCGTTTTCACTTTCCGATTGAGAATCTGGGTTTGTTTTGGTTTACATTACTGGAATCTGTAGATCTAGCGCTTTAAGATATGATTTTCTGATTATTTATCATGTAATCACCCGTCAGATCTTTGATTTGTACGTATGAGACTTGAATTGATATCTCTATGCGATGAATCTAGTGATTGATTTGTTAATTTTGATTGTATTTTCCAGATTTAATTGAGGTGAAGATGTCGGACTCTTTGAATATGTCTCTTGATGATATGGTTAAGAGGAGCAAGGCCGCCAAAAAGTCTGGAGGTAAAGGAATTTCCCGCGGTGGAGCTAAAGGTTTAACCGGAGCTGGAAAAAGAGGAGCCGCTGGACCTGTTCGCAGAGGTCCTCTTGCTGTGAAAGCTAGGCCATCCTCCTTCTCCAACAAGGCAAGCTCACGAATCTGGGATCTTCTCTCTGTATGATTGGAATTCTCAGTTTACCCGACACACCAAATAACAAAGCATACTGATTGATAAGCGGGTCTTTTGATTTGCATACGTCTTCATCTTTAGTACAGATGATACACTTTTAGCATTCAAAAGTCCCTCTTGGACTCACAGACTACAAGGCTCTTCTAATATCTTGTAGTTTATGGAGAGTTTTCTTAGAAAAGCTCTTCCTAGTCTTAGTGGTCTATATTGCCAAATGGGGATTTCAACAAGCCTAGATGAGCAGAAGTTTTGTTACTCATTGTACTTTTAGTGGGGGAGCTCTTAGTCCAACTAGGGTCATTTGGATTGATGACTTTTGTGGTGGTTGGGGGGGGGATTTCAGCAAACTTAACTGTTAATATTATCTATGATGGCTTATCCCTTTAAGTTGAGGAATTTGCAACTTGCATGAAGTTCATGTTTTGCCTCGTGCTACATCTGGAATTTCTTTGGAGTCTGATGGCAGTCCCAGTTTTGATTCTCCAAGGACTGTTTTTATCATCCGAGACTGTGATAGCACCAGTGAGATTCTTATGAAGTTGGTCAAAAATTGCTTCTTGTTTCACCACATTTTATCCTTCGATGGCTCTTGACTATTTCTTCCTGGAGCTATTTTCTTTGACTGGTTTAGAACTTTCAGTTAAAAGGGTGGCTTCTCGTCTTTCAAGAAATTTTGTTGATCAATGTAGCTTCCAGATTCTACAGACCCTTTTGGCTGACTTTTTCTGTTCCACTTAACAGCTTACCCGCAGGAAGAACTTGCCATGGCAGAATGGTTTGTTTGAAGAAAGCATGAGAGCTGTTGGGGTATCTGGAATAGAAGTTGGAACTACTGTTTGTGTTACCAACCTTGATCAGGGAGTCACAAATGAAGATATCAGGGTATAGCCTCGACTTCTATGGTTCAGTGCTTTGTTATTATGGTTCGTTGAGGAGTTTCCTAAGAAAACGTTGTTACTACCCTGTGGTATCTAGGAACTCTTTGGTGAGATTGGAGAGATGAAAAGATATGCAATTCACTATGACCAGAACGGGCGTCCAAATGTAAGTCCCAACATATCTTAACTTCAGTTTTCTTTTTTTTTTCTTTTGCTCTGGTTTATTATATGTTCTTTACGGATGTGTGATACAGGGTTCTGCGGAAGTTGTGTATATGAGAAGAAGCGATGCATTTCAAGCTATGAAGAGATACAACAATGTCCTGTTGGATGGAAGGTCAATGAAATTGGAGATTCTGGGTGGAAACAATGAGGTTGCTCCCCTTGCAGCTCGTGTTAATGTAACCGGATTGAACGGAAGGATGAAGAGAACTGTTTCCATTGGGTATGTAGTCATTTCTCGTTGCATAGTTGAGATTATGTGTGTCTTTGATGCTCAAACGTCAAGACTGTCTGATTTTTGCAGACAAGGAATTAGAGGTGGGAGAGGAAGAGGAAGAAGTGCAGCTCCTTCTATGAGACGCCTTCCAATGTATGTGTTAATTCTGACCTCGCTTTCATCTAATCATAGGTGTGACCTATCATGTATACGTTTTTTAATTTAATCATATCATAAATTCTATTAATGGCAGTGGAAACCAACAAGGAGGTGGTGTGAGAGGTGGCCGAGGATGGTTTCGTGGTAGAGGCCGAGGCCAAGCCAGTGGTGGCAGAGGGAATAAAGGCGGCCGAGGCGGAAAGAAGGCGGTGGAGAAGTCGGCTGAAGAATTAGACAAGGATCTTGAAACTTATCACGCAGAAGCGATGAACATCTCTTAAGCAAACTCGGATGTCTGCAGCATCTTGCTCTGCTTTCTCCTTGTCTAATGTTGTCTTTTCTTTCTCGAATATCCTCTTGCTATACTTTATATTAGGATGCTCTGCTTTGGGTTGTTTTTATCGTCTCTTTTACGACCTTGGTTAAAGTTTAAATGAGATTTAGGTGTAAATTAAAAGTTCTCTCGTCTTTCTGTGTTGATCTTTTAACCACATTATGAGATTTATGCATTTATTGATGAAAATTGATCGTCTTTCCATTCAAATTAGTTCTTGCATCCCGTTCCAGTATATACCATACAACAGTTTTAAGTAAAACAATGATTTTTCCCTTTTGAAATAAGAAGAAACTGACCTTTTTGTTTTTGATCAAATTTTTTTGATCAAAAGAAACTGACTTTTATGTTTAAATAATTAGGACTGCAAAAAATTGAAATCCGAAAAATCAAACTGAATTGGAAAAAGTACTCATGAATCTGAACCAAAATTGGCTAAATATCCGAACATGTTCAAAATTTTAGTATTTAGAAAATCGAAACTGAATCATATCCGAACCGAAATATTTTGTGTATTTGAAGGCATCTGAATCAAATTTATATATTTAAATATAGTAATTATTTTCTGATTTAATATTCAAAAAAATATTTAAAATATATAAGATATTTTAAAATTATCTATAATAATTGAAAATATACATAAATAGTCAAAATTAAATACTTAAAATAGCTAAACAAGACTCAAAACACCAAAAATATTTTAAAATATATTTATTTTTCATCTAACTATATATGCTACACTAAATTTTATGTTAAGTTTAGTTATTTTGGCATACATTATTCAAATTTATATGTTATATATTATTTTTCTTTCAGATTTTGAATTTTTTAAAATTTGTATGAATTTTAAAAAATTTAAAATAATTTAAACGGGTTATTTGAACCTAAACCGAATCCACAAATATACAATTTGAACTCAAACCAAAATTTATAAATAACCGAATAAAGTTAAAAAAAATTTAACTCCGAAAATTCGAAACCTGAATAGTCTCGAACTCGAGTGGATACCCGAACGCCTAGCCTATAAAAATGGTATCAAAAGGCAAAACAAACTAAAAATTAATTTAGGAATATCAAAAGAAAACAAAATATTTTCTAACGACTTAATTAACTTTCCATATATATACACCTAACTAAAACTCAAACACACAATCTAGAAAACTATCTCTAATTTGTTAACTAAAAGGTTACCAAAAGAAATTCAATTAATGAGAGACAACATAGTTAATTTTTCAGGAAATATACTTTAAATTTATGCGTATAAAAAGCATATAAAACCCTTGCTTATTGATTCCCACCCATTGTCCACCCTTGTTCGTCTTCTCTTCTCCGATCATCCTCCCCTGCTCAAGATGATGCAGGACTCTTCTCTTGTTCAGAATCGTTTCAGTGACACATTACGTCAAGCTATGCGAACAAGAATGTAACAATCTTACTTTCTTTCTTTCTTTCTCCTTAAAAGTTTTTTATATTGACAATATATCTCAATCCCTCCAGTAATGTTATCTTACAACGGAGACTAACTCTGAAGAACAATACTACTCCCATCCAAAAGTTTATCCCTAAGTACATAAACTATCTAGAGTCTAAACTAATGAACTCGGCCAAATCAGAGGTACTTCGTCTCAAACTATCTCATTATCATCCATATACTCATTCTTCTTGTTCTTGTTTCTTGATGATTTGATTCGACCTTGTTGCAGGAGGAGTACTTGAATCCACGAGATCTTGAAGTCCGCCTACATTATCTTGACAGGGAATTTAAAGAACGGTCTTCGTCTCTTCTCCGTGCTATGAGAGTTTCAGATGGACTCAGCGCTCTTCCGGACTCCTTGATAACTCATATACTCTCTTTCCTTCCTACCAAAGATTCTATCAAGACAAGCTTTCTATCCACGAGATTTAGAGATCTATGGCTTCAGGTCCCAGGACTTGAGTTAAACTCCCGTGACTTGTCTGATTCACCCGCTATCAGGAACTTCATCGACAGGTTTCTCGTTATTAACCGTGGCTCGCGTCTGCAGAAGTTCAAGATGAAGTACGACGAGTGCAAGCATGTTTATCTCTTTGGAATCAGAGAGTTTATCGCCGAAGTGATTAACCGTGGAGTTCATAAAGTAGACGTTGTTAGCACACTCAAGTCTCCTCTCACAAAAGCTCTCGTGCATGTGGGAATTTACAAGAGCAAGACTTTGGTTTCTTTGAAGCTAGCAAACGTGGGGATGTCGAATCATCAGTTTCAGTTTGGTGTTTCTCTGCCTTGTCTCAAGACCATGCATCTTGAAGACATTACGTACAGTCATAAGGATCCTTTGTTCATAGAGAAGCTCCTCTCTGGCTGTCCTGTTCTTGAAGATCTGACTGTGTGTAGGGTTTTTGATGACAATGTTCCTGTTCTACGTGTGAGATCTCAGTGTCTTCAGAGGTTTTGTGTGAAGTTTGGGCGCGACAGGGGAGGTTTTGGTAAAGAGTATGCGGTTGAGATTGATGCTCCGGGTCTAAAGTATATGAACTTCAGAGATGACAAATCTGATAGAGTTGTGGCTAAGAATCTAAGTTCCTTGTTCATGATCGACATTGATACTCAATTCAGTGTTGTTATTGGCACTAGTAGTAGTAACTTGCAGATGAAGAAAGCTATTATCAGTGATTTTCTAAAAGGGATATCTAGTGTTAGACATATGATCATCTCTCAGCCTACACTCGAGGTTAGTAATACTTAGAAGTTTTACGGTACACACTGTAATGCATATATAACAAACAATTAATGAACTGTGATTATGTTCTTCTTTGCATGCAGGTCCTTTATTCTTTCATGGAACATGGACCGTTCACCAAATTTCGTAACTTATCTCGTTTAGAGGCTTCGTTCTGCACAGTCTTATTACAATATTTGCCACATTTTCTTGAATGTTGCCCGAAGCTGAAACACCTCACATTGGTACATTCTTGTTCTAAACTTTATGATTTTTTTGGCCTAAGAGAACATATACCTAATTTTGGTTTCTTATTTTGTTGGCATGCAGTACTTGCTTTATTTGAAGGACTTAGAACCAGAGAACCTTGAACTTAATGTTGTGCCTCATTGCTTACTACGTACTCTTGAGTGTGTTGAGGTTAAAGAAGTGGCCACGGTGGAGAAAGCTGGGAAGAAAAGAGCGAGGTACATCAAGAGAACCAAAGTATCGAAACACAAGAAGAAGATTTGGATTGAAGTGGTGAGGTATATTGTTGAGAACTCACTAGTCCTCAAGAAACTCATTTTGTGTTTCTCTTCTGTCACCAACAGCGTCTTAGATATCTCAGAAGCGCTTCCTACATTCACAAAACGTTCTCCCGGGTGTGAAGTCTTCAATCATCTGACATCTCTTTGAAGATTAGTTTAGGAATAATATCTTTTGTTGTGAAAAAGTGTGAGTTTGTCCTAGCATTTTACAGGATATTGTTTTAATGATTCACTGGTGGTCTCATTAAGATTTATTTTAAATAATAGGGATATTGTGCTTCAGAGATAATCAATCTGATAACAATGATGTGCTTGAGATAAAACCAGAAACACTTTCACCAAGATTTGTAGATGTAGATCACATATTAAGAGAAACCAGAGGATGATCCTTCACCTGAGAAGAGAATTGCTATCTTTATGATGCCTTTTCCTTAATCTTGTTCAGTGAAATATATAGCCTAAGAGCTACATTATTGAGGGTTCTAGTATTAGGGGTCCTAAAAGTACACATTTGTATGTATATATTATATAATTACGGAGTTATAAATTTTATGGGAAACGTAACTCAAAGTATCTGAAATAAGATACTTTAGGTTACGGGAATCCCGTAAAGTTTAGAAATCTGTAATTACATACACATATATAATATACATACATAAACGTGTACTTTTAGAACCCCTGGTACTAGAACCTTCAATAATATTGCTCTAAGAGCTATAATACCAGTTGTAATAGATTTAAGATCCATGATTTAACTATCTTGGTTACGGTTAAATGGACTTGATCAAACCTTAACGTAAAGAACACTGTCGGTTTAACGAGTTGACGGCCCAAAAGATTTACTATATTATATAGAGAAGGTTACGCAGCTACTCACTTCGTAGACTTTTCTTGTTCCCATAGTGTACAATGAGGACTCGAAGGATCATAAGATTACAAGACTTGGAACCTTATCAAATCACTATCAAACAGGAGCAAAAACGGTAGACAACTATCTCTCTGGTCTTCTTCACGTGATTAACACTATTTTCTCTGATTATGTCTCTGTTAATTTTGATGCATATTTTATTTTTGTGATGCCATTGCCACTCCTAAAGAAAACTATTCGAATAGACGATGGGCTTTCCATTTTCCCAACTCATTCCTTCAGTCACTTCTTCGTTGTTTGACTAGCCCAATAGAGGCCCAACCGTATATTTGTCTAAAGTCAAATTCACAAAGATTTTGGCCAGGAAAATCAAAAACTACTTTATGAGCATGTCTTCCTGCCGCCATGTTTAATTAATTATTTTCTATATTTTATGTGTCGAATTCGTTTTGCCACATATTTGTGTCAAATGATTATTGTTGGCCCACATTTTTCCGATCTATCTAGTAATTACAATTCCAAATTCGCCGTAAAAATCATTAACTATTCCAAAGTTTTTTTGTTTTGTTGGGGACTTTTATTATTTCACCATCGTATAAATTATATATCAATTATGAGGCTAACAGCACATATTTGACAAAAAAATATCATGACCAATGATGGCAAAATTCACATAAGTTTAGTTTTAGCGTATCAGAAGATCAATTAAAGTTATATATATCAAACTTCAATCATTAGAGAAAATATATCAACTAAAATCAAAACGAAAGTGATCTATGAGGGCTCATTTGCGTTCTGGTTAGAACCAGGGCTTCGATAAATGATTTGTTATATATCTTTACATAAATATGTATATTCTTTTGCTTAAGATAAAATTAAAAGCAAATTCAAGGAATAGATAGGGGATCATGTGCCACACGATAAAAAAGATACTGGATGGGCCAATATGGAAGACAAAATTATCATTATCTGCCTGCCCCATCCAGTAATGTCTCTCCACCTATGTCCACTTATTTAATTATTTGGTTTTACGAACGTACTACACAAACATAGCATTCAATCATATACACGATTATATATAACAATAACGATTAGACGCTAAACTAGTTAAACTTGAAAAGCTATCTTTTTTTATAAATAAGGAGTACATTCCAAATCCAAACAAACCCAAGTTAATTTTCTAGGATATTTGATCGACAAGTAGGTTTGCACACTGAATTTGCAAATGAGTCATAAATAATAGTTTATATCCGTGTAGAGTGTTTACAAAACAATTGTACAGTAGTTCTCTCTATCAGAATTTGAAATCGTAATCTAAATGCAAGAATAACCCCATCCGACCATAATATTCTGGACTTAAAAAGCTATTTAGCTTTAGGAATATGTAAAATGATTAGAACTATAACAATGGTGATTGTTATGAACTTGAGCTGATTTTATGAACTGAATTGTTAAGCATTATGGTGTTGGCTTCTGTAATAAAACTACAAAAGTTTTAAATTTTAGAGTTGATATCTGTTCTTTTCTCTATAATAGAAATTTCTAAAATATAAATGAATTGAAGATGATCTTGTAGATTGTTGGGGATCAATTTGGTATGCTATAATTTAAATGTATTTTCTTGGTACTGAATACAATTCTCAATTTTTTTTGCCTTTTCACTGGCATCACTAGTAAACAAATAGAATAAACTAGAGTAAAGTGGAATAAATACATCTTTCTTCAATCGATTTGTTTCTTTCAGCTAATTTTTTTCTTTTTCATAAAACATAAGGAAAATTTTACACTGATTGATCCAAACGAAATTTCTTTTACTTCCTTTCCACCATTTTTTTCTGAAACACAATATATTTTTCATTCATAATTTAAACGATTACATAGATAAAAACAACACCAAAAATACAATTTGCAGTCCGTTTGGAAAATTCAAGAGCAAGTGATATATAGATAAATACATAAATTTAAACAAGTTTGATAAATGTTGAAATCGATTTCTAAGGAGCCACTCGCGAATTATCTCATGGAGAAAATATTGCGTCCTTCAAATTCTTTAGACATGGAAATAATCACTGTAAATCATGACGTTGAAAGCTCCTCAACCTCGGATCTCATCAGGATGAGTCTTGTTCTATTTTTCAGCTCCAAACAAACCATCACACAAGATAACAAACTGTTAGAATAATATTTTTCGATGAAGAGGAGTTTTGGTCTTTTCCAACATTTTACTCTAGTTTTTTTAACTAATCAAAGCATTTATGTCACAAAATTACATGTATTTTAGTTGTTTATGCACGCCTACAAACAAAATAATATATACCACAACTAGATTCAATATCTTAGGACACTAAAAAAGACAAATCAAAAGTCACATTCTAATAAATCTTCTTTAGTTTTTTTAACGGGCCAGCCTTGTCTTTTTTAACAAAATACTTTTTCTATTTTTCTTGAAATTTTCAGGTTGCAGTTTTTATAGGGTAAATTTGCGAGATGACTATAGTGAACAATTATTCTCTGAATAATCATGTAATTTCTTCTTAATAGTGTGTAAACATGCGCTGAATGCGACTTACCAACATATGGCAAATTCGTATTGTTTCCATACTTTATGGTAGTATGATATAGAAATTCAAAGCATTCTATATTATGTGATGGTATATATAAGAAGAATATGACATGAAAAAATGGTCATTATGTTGGACAGGTATCAACAAGATCGATGACATATTTATTGTAGAAAACACGGAGTTCTAGTTCATCATGAATTTTTTCATTGCATATTTAAGTGGACATTGTATAGATCTCCCTTTACCCTGATGCTATATATTTCTTTGCACAGTGAATCGTGAACCGACCTAGACACTAAGATAACATGAACTCTTATCATGTGTGCTATAGTTTGGTGAACAGTGAAGCATGCACCGACCACGGCGATATAAGAGTATGGTTCTTTATCTACTTACAGCAAAACATTAAACAAAACAATTTTTGGAAATAAATTAGGAAAATTAAAGAAAAAAACACTTGGACAAGAACTTTCCATCCACATTGCTGTCCAGAATTCGGTGGAGAAAAGAAAGTGTCTTTAGTGGTACTCCCTCCGTTTCTTAAAGTTACATATTCTAAAGAAAACTTTTGTTTCAAAAAGATCTATTTTTTACATTTTCAATGCATATTTTATTAACTAATTGCAAACTTCAAAAAACTTAATTGCACTTATCAGATTTCTATTGGCTTAAAATTATGGAAAAAAGATAATCACAAAAATTTATGCAACTTTAATGTGTTTTATTAAAACGTGTGAAAAAACTAGAATATGTAACATTTTGAAACGGAGGGAGTATATATGAAATAAATATGAATTTCTGTATATATAGCAAATTTCATGACATGTGTCCCTTTTTTGAAACCTTAGTTAAAGCTTTTTGATTTATTATAGTATAAAAGAGAAATAGTTTCGTTTAAAATAACCACTAATCATACTCATCATGAATTTAAGATAAAACGACACATCGTAGATTCACAATAATATGCACAGAAAATCCATTATTAAAGTAAAGCCCTGCCAACACTAATTGGTGACTGGAACATTCATGATAAGAAACTTAGATATCATTTTTAATAAATTAAAGTTTAAAGTACAATGGTTATTTATTAACCGAAAACATTTTATAATGGCCACGAGTGGCAATGCAAAATAAGATGAATGAAAATTTTCGCTGTGATGTGAGAGTAATTTGCTTCGATTCGATAAAATAAAACAATGATATGTAAACGCTATGAAAGTCGTAACTAGCATTACTAAATGACATGATGATTATAGTACTCTGAGACTCAATGATCAAGTAATATGGAATAAAATAGTAGTAGCAAATGAAGATAACACAAGGAAATCAGTGGCTAAAAAGAATATTGAATTTTTTAATTACTTGTTGAGAATTCTAACAGGCTGTAAAGAGAATGTATTTAATTTGGAATTTATGGAAAATTTTATTTTTATGAAATTCTTTTTACTAATCCAACATTTTTAACTTTTCTTTTCAATTTGGTTAAGCTTGTGACTTTAAGACGTATTTTAAATTATTACTCCCTCCGTTTTGTTTTTTAAGTCGCTTTAGGATATTGCACCCAAATTAAGGCTGTTAATATAATGTCTCTTTTGTTCTTTTTTATCTTAAAGTAATGTGTAAATAACATGTGTTTATTTTAAATCAAAGGGTAAATAAAGTCTAAAATGATCAAATGTTACATAAAAGTTTGGGAACGACTATTATTATGATATAAAACAAAAAATTTAAAGTGACTTAAAAACAAAACAAAGGGAGTACTAATTATAAATATTTTAGACTTTTTTGTTATTTTAAAATTATAAACCAACTTTACTACTTCCTCTGTTTCATAATAAATATTCCCTCCGTTTTTATTATAAGTCGCTTTAGAAAAAAAAAATTGTTCCAAATTATATGACGTTTTTAACTTTCGATGTAAAATTTATGAGCAGTTAATGTTATCTGACCAATAGCAATATACATTCTATTTTATTATTGGTTGAATTATGGTTAGGTAAATAATTAATGATGTTTTTGTCTAGAAAATATAAGAAATTAATTATATTCTTAATCTACGTACATAAGTGTAAAATGACTTATATTAAGAAATGGAGGGAGTATCATTCTAATATTTTTTTCTTATTACATAAAATTATCATTTTAGATTTTAAATGCAAATTATACTTACTTTCACTTTGAAATTAATTACAAAACTACATTGAGTTTATAAATAGTTTTATTACTATAGATCAAATATATGTAACTAGTACTCCTTCCGTTTCGACTTAATTGTCGTTGTAGGAAAAACATTTTGTTTCAAAATAAGTGTTGTTTTAGAGTTTCAATGCAAAATTTATTAATAAGATTTTTCATTTTATTTTTTATTGGTTGAAATATGGTTATGTATATATGTAATTGTGTTTTATTTTAGAAATATATAAAATGATATGTTTTCTTAATATGTATGCATAAACCTAGAACGACAAGTAAAATGAAACGGAGGGAGTAATAAGTTAAATACATTTCAATCATTTTCTTAATATGTGTGGAAAATATCAAAGTAACACTTATATTAAAACGGAGAAAGTATTTGATTTCTGACTCTTTTTTTTTTGATTCACTACTTGGTTTCTGAACTCTATTTCACTAATTAAACGTAGAATGATAGTTTATGCAATTACGAACTTTTTATGGGAAATTTTTAAAGATAACGTTTTAGAAATAAAGAGCATATGACGAAATCTTTGGTTTCCATATGCGTGAAGTTTTGATTTGTGCTATGTAGTGCTTGACAATTTTACAATATGTAGAAGTATTTTTGGAAAAAAAATAGTTTTCATCAAGCTTTTGTGAAAGTGTATCCTCAACTGGTAAAAGATAATATGTACTCCAACAGAATGGTCTTCTTTTACCTTTTACACGAATATATATATTAAAAACCAAAAAATACAATGACGTACAAGTTTGCACGAAATGCTTAGAATTTTCCAACAATTATATTTTAAGTTGATTTCAATTTTTTTATTTAGATTTTTGAATTGTATTCTATTTTAAACTAGTCTAGTAGAGTTTTGTTGGCAAAAAAATGTAGAACCAATTTATGGTGCCCGAATTCATTTCTTAATTTTATTGAGCATTGTATACTGTTAAAAATGGCATAAGAGTTTTCTCGGTCGATTCATGATTAACTTATGGACCGAGCTCTCTCATTCCACAAACACATTTGCTAAGTAGCCTTTTCTACCAACCACTGCTTTTTTATTTCATTTTCAATAAGACCTTTTTCCTTTTTCCAGTTATAAGTTAACAACTGGATCACTTAAGTTATTGCTGTTTATTCTCAACCAATCAGGTTTCAACATTCTCAAAGCTCATTTCAGTTACTTTCTATCAGACTAATCAAGTACCAAATATGGGCTAAACTAATAGGAGGATCTACCAAAACACCTTCAAAGCTTAAAAAGTCATATTCACAATAATACATGTCACTATAACTAAAACGTCATTAGTTATTTTGACTGCTTAGGATGACGCGGTTCCAGTAAGATATAGAAAGGCAAATGTATTTCTAAAATCGCATTGGGTTTGACCTAAAACACACCATCTCCAATTCGTCAAATCTAAAACTAATAAATTATTAGGT
>MU108773.1:12454-23994 GCA_012274485.2 Sinapis alba | reverse complement strand
ATTAGTCCTTGTCCGGGATGAACTAACTATCGAGTATTGCTTGGTCGGGTTGAAAAGCCTTAAGTGATATCCGATAGGAGCGTCGATGTTCTCAGATTGCTAGTCCAAGGAACTCGGAAGTATTCGAGAACCTCGGGTCAGCTTTCAGGGAGCATCGACCGTGTCATTTCCGGTCATCTACGATCGGGGGTGTCACAGATGGGACCAGTCTGGACAGTCCATAGTCCGTTAAGTTAAATCCTTCCATTCAGCCTATCCTTTCCTGGTTAAGGCTGATCATATAAGCCTATCAATACTTATGGGTCAATTTTTCATGGCTTGATGGACAAGTCTGGACAGTCCTTGGTCCTTCCAGGCAGTACGGATGGCTGATCGTATCAGCCAATCAGTATGTATGGGTCATTTTTCATGTACTGATCGGACCAGTTTGGACAGTCCATAGTCCGTTGAGTTAAATCTTTCCATTGAGTACGGATAAGGCTGATCATATCAGCCTACAAGTACGTGTTGGTTGATTTTTCATGGCCTGATGGACCAGTCTGGACAGTCCTTGGTCCATCCAGGCAGTACGGATGGCTGATCGTATCAGCCTATCAGTACCTATGGATCATTTTTTATGTACTGATGGGACCAGTCTGGACAATACATGGTCCCTTGAGTTAAATCTTTCCATTCAGTACAGATAAGGCTGATCTTATCAGCCTATAAGTACGTGTGGGTCGATTTTTCATGGCCTGAATGACAAGTTTGGACAGTCCTTGGTCCATCCAGGCAGTACGAATGGCTGATCGTATCAGCCTATCAGTACGTATGGGTCATTTTTTCATGTACTAATGGGACCTGACTGGACAGTCCATGGTCTGTTGAGTTAAATCCTTCCATTCAGCCTATCCTTTAATGGTTAAGGCTGATCATATCAGCCTATCAGTACGTATGGGTCGATTTTTCATGGCCCGATGGACCTGTTTGGACAGTCCTTGGTCCATCCAGGCAGTTTGGATGGCTGATCGTATCAGTCATCAGTACGTATGGGTCATTTTTCATGTATAGGTGGGACCAGTCTGGACAGTCCATGGTCCGTTGAGTTAAATCCTTCCATTCAGTATGGATAAGGCTGATCATATCAGCCTATCAGTACGTATGGGTCAATTTTTCATGGCCTGATGGACCAGTCTGGACAGTTCTTTGTCCATCCATGCAGTACGGATGGATGATCAGTACGTATGAGTCATTTTTCTTGTACTAATGGGACCAGTCTGCACAGTCCATGGTCCGTATAGTTAAATCCTTCCATTCAGTATGGATAAGGCTTATCATATCAGCCTATCAGTACGTGTGGGTCAATTTTTCATGGCCAGATGGACTAGTCTAGACAGTCCTTGGTCCTTCCAGGCAGTACAGATGGCTGATCGTATCAGCCTATCAGTACGTATGGGTCATTTTTCATGTACTGATGGGACCAGTCTGGACAGTCCATGGTCCGTTGAGTTAAATCCTTCCATTCAGTATGGATAAGGCTGATCATATCAGCCAATCAGTATGTGTGGGTCGATTTTTCATGGCCTGATGGACTAGTCTGGACAGTCCTTGGTCCTTCCAAGCAGTACAGATGGCTAATCGTATCATCCTATCAGTACGTATGAGTTATTTTGCCTATCCTTTTATAGTTAAGGCTGATCATATCAGCCTATCAGTACGTATGGGTCAATTTTTCATGGCCTGATAGACCAGTATGGACAGTCCTTGGTCCTTCCAGGTAGTACGGATGGCTGATTGTATCAACCTATCAGTACATATGGGTCATTTTTCATGTTCTAATGGGACCAGTCCGGACAGTCCATGGTATGTTGAATTAAACCCTTCCACTCAGTATAGATAAGGCTGATCATATAAGCCTATCAATACTTATTGGTCGATTTTTCATAGCTTGATGGACAAGACTGGACAGTCCTTGGTCCTTCCAGGAAGTACGGATTGCTGATCGTATCAGCCTATCAGTCTGTATGGGTCGATTTTTCATGGCTGATGGACCAGTGTGGACAGTCCTTGGTCCATCCAGGAAGTACGAATGGATGATCGTATTAGCCTATCAATACGTATGGGTCATTTTTCATGTACTGATGGGACCAGTCTGGACAGTCCATGGTCCTTTGAGTTTAATCCTTCCATTCAGTACGGATAAGGCTGATCATATTAGCCTATCGGTACGTGTGGGTTGATTTTTCATGGCCAGATGGACTAGTCTAGACAGTCCTTGGTCCTTCCAGGCAGTACAGATGGCTGATCGTATCAGCCTATCAGTACGTATGGGTCATTTTTCATGTACTTATGGGACCAGTCTGGACAGTCCATGGTCCGTTGAGTTAAATCCTTCCATTCATTATGGATAAGGCTGATCGTATCAGCCTATCAATACGTATGGGTAATTTCTCATGTACTGATAGGACCAGTCTGGACAGTCCATGGTTCGTTGAGTTAAATCCTTCCATTCAGTATGGATACGCAGATCATATCAACCGATCAGTATGCGTGGGTATATTTTTCATGGCCTGATAGACTTGTCTGGACAGTCCTTGGTACTTCCAGGCAGTACGGATGGCTGATCGTATCAGTCTATCAGTCTGTATGGGTCGATTTTCATGGCATGATGGACCATTCTGAACAGTCCTTGGTCCATCCAGGAAGTACGGATGGATGATCGTATCAGCCTATCAATACGTATGGGTCATTTTTCATGTACTGATAAGACCAGTCTGGACAGTCCATGGTCCGTTGAGTTAAATCCTTCCATTCAGTACGGATAAGGCTGATCATATCAGCCTATTAGTACATGTGGGTCGATTTTTCATGGCCTGATGGACCAGTCTGGACAGTCCTTGGTCCATCCAGGCAATACGGATGGCTGATCTTTACAGCCTATCAGTATGTATGGGTCATTTTTCATGTATTGATGGGACCAGTCTGGACAGTCCATGGTCCGTTGAGTTAAATCCTTCCATTCAGGACGGATAAAGCTGGACAGTCCTTGGTCCTTTCAGGCAGCACAGATGGCTGATCATATCAGCATATCAATACTTATGGGTCAATTTTTCATGTTCTGATGGGACCAGTCTTGAAAGTCCATGTCCGCTGAGTTAAATCCTTCCATTCATGACGAATAAGGCTGATCATATCAGCCTATCAATACGTGTGGGTCAATTTTTCATGGCCTGATGGACAAGTCTGATACGATCAGCCATCAATTCTGCCTAGAAAGACCAGGACTATCTAGACTGGTCCATCAGACCATGAAAAATCGACCCATACGTACTGATAGGTTAATATGATCAGCCTTATCCGTCTTGAATGGAAGTAGTTAACTCAGTGGACCATGGACTGTTCAGAATGGTCCCATTAGTACATGAAAAATGACCCATACGTACTGATAGGGTAATACGATCAGCCATCCGTACTGCCTGGAAGGACCAAGGACTGTCCAAACTGGTCCATCGGGCCATGAAAAATCGACCCATACGTAGTGATATTATCAGCCTTATCCGTACTGAAAGGAAGGATTTAAATAGACCATGGACTGTCCAGAATGGTCCCACCTATACATGAAAAATGAGCCATATGTACTGATGACTGATACGGTCAGCCATCCGAACTGTTTCGATGGACAAAGGACTTTCCTGACTGGTCCATCAGGCCATGAAAAATTGACCCATAAGTATTGATAGGCTTATATGATCAGCTTTATCCATACTGAATGGAAGGATTTAATTCAACGGACCATGGAATGTCCGTACTGGTCCCATTAGTACACGAAAAAATGACCCATACGTACTGATAGGCTGATACGATCAGCCATCCGTACTGCCTGGAACGACCAAGGACTGTCCAGACTTGTCCAACAGGCCATGAAAAATCAACCCATAAGTTTTGATATTATTAGCCTTATCCGTTCTGAGAGGAAGGATTTAACTAGACCATGGACTGTCCAGACTGATCCCACCTATACATGAAAAATGAGCCATATGTACTGATGACTTATACGTTCAGCCATCCGTACTGCTTGGATGAACCAAGGACAGTCCAGACTGGTCCATCAGGCCATGAAATATTGACCCACAAGTATTGATAGGCTTATATGATCAGCTTTATCCATACTGAATGGAAAGATTAAATTCAACAGACCAAGGACTGTCCAGACTGGTCCATCAGGCCATGAAAAATAGACCCACATGTACTGATAGGCTGATATTATCAGTCTTATCTGTACTTAAAGGAAGGACTTAACTCAACGGACCATGGACTGTCCAGACTGGTCCCACCTATACATGAAAAATGAGCCATACGCACTGATGACTGATACGATCAGCCATCCGTACTGCCTGAATGGACCAAGGACTGTTCACACTTGTCCATCAGGCCATAAAAAATCGACCCATAAGTATTGATAGGCTTATATGATCAGCTTTATCCATACTGAATGGAAGGATTTAATTCAAAGGACCATGGACTGTCCGGAATTGTCCCATTAGTACATGAAAAATGACCCATACGTACTGATAGGCTGATACGATCAACCATCCGTACTGCCTCAAAGGACCAAGGACTGTCCAGACTTGTCCAACAGGCCATGAAAAATCAACCTATAAGTATTGATATTATCAGCCTTATCCGTACTGAAAGGATGGATTTAACTCGACCATGGACTGTCCAGACTGGTCCCACTTATACATGAAAAATGAGCCATATGTACTGATGACTGATACGGTCAGCCATCCGAACTGCCTGGATGGACCAAGGACTTTCCAGACTGGTCCATCAGGCCATGAAAAATTGACCCGTAAGTATTGATAGGCTTATATGATCAGCTTTATCCATACTGAATGGAAGGATTTAATTCAACAGACCATCGACTGTCCGGACTTGTCCCATTAGTACATGAAAAATGACCCATACGTGCTGATAGGCTGATACGATCAGCCATCCGTACTGCCTCGAAGGACCAAGGACTGTCCAGACTTGTCCAACAGGCCATGAAAAATAAACCCATACGTAGTGATATTATCAGCCTTATCCGTACTGAAAGGAAGGATTTAACTTGACCAAGGACTGTCCAGAATGGTCCCACCTATACATGAAAAATGAGCCATATGTACTGATGACTGATACGGTCAGCCATCCGAACTGCCTAGATGGACCAAGGACTGTCCAGACTGGTCCATCAGGCCATGAAAAATTGACCCATAAGTATTGATAGGCTTATATGATCAGCTTTATCCATACTGAATGGAAGGATTTAATTTAACAGACCATGGACTGTCCGGACTTGTCCCATTAGTACATGAAAAATGACCCATACGTGCTGATAGGCTGATACGATCAGCCATCCGTACTGCCTCGAAGGACCAAGGACTGTCCAGACTTGTCCAACAGGCCATGAAAAATAAACCCATACGTAGTGATATTATCAGCCTTATCCGTACTGAAAGGAAGGATTTAACTTGACCATGGACTGTCCAGAATGGTCCCANCTGTCCGGACTTGTCCAATTAGTACATGAAAAATGACCCATACGTGCTGATAGGCTGATACGATCAGCCATCCGTACTGCCTCGAAGGACCAAGGACTGTCCAGACTTGTCCAACAGGCCATGAAAAATAAACCCATACGTAGTGATATTATCAGCCTTATCCGTACTGAAAGGAAGGATTTAACTTGACCATGGACTGTCCAGAATGGTCCCACCTATACATGAAAAATGAGTCATATGTACTGCTGACTGATACGGTCAGCCATCCGAACTGTCTGGATGGACCAAGGACTGTCCAGACTGGTCCATCAGGCCATGAAAAATTGACCCGTAAGTATTGATAGGCTTATATGATCAGCTTTATCCATACTGAATGGAAGGATTTAATTCAACAGACCATGGACTGTCCGGACTTGTCCCATTAGTACATTAAAAATGACCCATACGTGCTGATAGGCTGATACGATCAGCCATCCGTACTGCCTCGAAGGACCAAGGACTGTCCAGACTTGTCCAACAGGCCATGAAAAATAAACCCATACGTAGTGATATTATCAGCCTTATCCGTACTGAAAGGAAGGATTTAACTTGACCATGGACTGTCCAGAATGGTCCCACCTAAACATGAAAAATGAGCCATATGTACTGATGACTGATACGGTCAGCCATCCGAACTGCCTGGTTGGACCAAGGACTGTCCAGAGTGGTCCATCAGGCCATGAAAAATTGACCCATAAGTATTGATAGGCTTATATGATCAGCTTTATCCATACTGAATGGAAGGATTTTATTCAACGAACCATGGACTGTCCGGACTGGTCCCATTAGTACATGAAAAAATGACCCATACGTACTGATAGGCTGATACGATCCGCCATCCGTACTGCCTGGAAGGACAAATGACTGTCCAGACTTGTCCAAAAGGCCATGAAAAATCAACCCATAAGTATTGATATTATCAGCCTTATCCGTACTGAAAGGAAGGATTTAACTTGACCATGGACTGTCCAGACTGGTCCCACCTATACATGGGAAATGAGCCATATGTACTGATGACTGACACGGTCAGCCATCCTTACTGCCTGGATGAACCAGGGACTGTCAAGACTGGTCCATCAGGCCATGAAAAATTGACCCATAAGTATTGATAGGCTTATATGATCAGCTTTATCCATACTGAATGGAAGGATTTAATTCAATGGACCAATGACTGTCCAGACTGGTCCATCAGGCCATGAAAAATCGACCCACACGTACTGATAGGGTGATATTATATGTATTATCCGTACAGAAATGAAGGATTTATATCAACGGACCATGGACAGTCCAGACTGGTCCCACATATACATGAAAAATGAGCCATACGTACTGATGACTGATACGATCAGCCATCCGTACTGCCTGGATGGACCAAGGACTGTCCAGACTTGTCCATTAGCCCATATAAAATCGACCCATAAGTATTGATAGGCTTATATGATCAGCCTTATCCATACTGAATGGAATGATTTAATTCAACGGACCATGGACTATCCGGACTTGTCCCATTAGTACTTGAAAAATGACCCATACGTACTGATAGGCTGATACGATCAGCCATCCGTACTGCCTGGAAGGACCAAGGACTGTCCAGACTTGTCCAACAGGCCATAAAAAATCAACCCATAAGTATTGTTATTATCAGCCTTATCCGTACTGAAAGGAAGGATTTAACTCGACCATGGACTGTCCAGACTGGTCCAACCTATACATGAAAAATGAGCCATATGTACTGATGACTTATATGTTCAGCCATCCGTACTGCCTGGATGAACCAAGGACCGTCCAAACTGGTCCATCAGGCCATGAAAAATTGACCCATAAGTATTGATAGGCTTATATAATCAGCTTTATCCATACTGAATGGAAAGATTAAATTCAACGGACAAAGGACTGTCCAGACTGGTCCATCAGGCCATGAAAAATTGACCCATAAGTATTGATAGGCTTATATGATCAGCTTTATTCATACTGAATGGAAGGATTTTATTCAACGGACCATGGACTGTCCGGACTGGTCTCACCTATACATGAAAAATGAGCCATACGCACTGATGACTGATACGATCAGCCATACGTAGTGCCTGAATGGACCAAGGACTGTTCAGACTTGTCCATCAGGCCATAAAAAATCAACCCATAAGTATTGATAGGCTTATATGATCAGCTTTATCCATACTGAATGGAAGGATTTAATTCAAAGGACCATGGACTGTCCGCACTTGTCCCATTAGTACATGAAAAATGACCCATACGTACTGATATGCTGATACGATCAGCCATCCGTACTGCCTCAAAGGACCAAGGACTGTCCAGACTTGTCCAACAGGCCATGAAAAATCAACCCATAAGTATTGATATTATCAGCCTTATCCGTACTGAAAGGAAGGATTTAACTCGACCATGGACTTTCCAGACTGGTCCCAACATACATAAAAAATGAGCCATATGTACTGATGACTGATACGGTCAGCCATCTGAACTGCCTGAATGGACCAAGGACTGTCCAGACTGGTCCATCAGGCCATGAAAAATTGACCCACAAGTATTGATAGGCTTATATGATCAGCTTTATCCATACTGAATGGAAGGATTTAATTCAACGGACCATGGACTGTCCGGACTTGTCCCATTAGTACATGAAAAATGACCCATACGTACTGATAGGCTGATACGATCAGCCATCTGAACTGCCTGGATGGACCAAGGACTGTCCAGACTTGTCCAACAGGCCATGAAAAATAAACCCATACGTAGTGTTATTATCAGCCTTATCCGTACTGAAAGGAAGGATTTAACTTGACCATGGACTGTCCAGAATGGTCCCACCTATACATGAAAAATGAGCCATACGCACTGATGACTGATACGGTTAGCCATCCGAACTGCCTGGATGGTCCAAGGACTGTCCAGACTGGTCCATCAGGCCATGAAAAATTGACCCATAAGTATTGATAGGCTTATATGATCAGCTTTATCCATACTAAATGGAAGGATTTTATTCAACGGACCATGGACTGTCCGGACTGGTCCTATTAGTACATGAAAAAATGACCCATACATACTGATAGGCTGATACGATCAGCCATCCGTACTGCCTGGAAGGACCAAGGACTGTCCAGACTTGTCCAACAGGCCATGAAAAATCAACCCATAAGAATTGATATTATCAGCCTTATCCGTACTGAAAGGAAGGATTTAACTCGACCATGGACTGTCCAGACTGGTCCCACCTATACATGAAAAATGTCAACCCATAAGTATTTATATTATCAGCCTTATCCGTACTGAAAGGAAGGATTTAACTCGACCATGGACTGTCCAGACTGATCCCACCTATACATGAAAAATGAGCCATATGTACTGATGACTTATACGTTCAGCCATCCGTACTGCCTGGATGAACCAAGGACTGTCCAGACTGGTCCATCAGGCCATGAAATATTGACCCATAAGTATTGATAGGCTTATATGATCAGCTTTATCCATACTGAATGGAAAGATTTAATTCAACGGACCATGGAATGTCCGTACTGGTCCCATTAGTACACGAAAAAATGACCCATACGTACTGATAGGCTGATACGATCAGCCATCCGTACTGCCTGGAAGGACCAAGGACTGTCCAGACTTGTCCAACAGGCCATGAAAAATCAACCCATAAGTATTGATATTATCAGCCTTATCCGTACTGAAAGGAAGGATTTAACTCGACCATGGACTGTCCAGACTGATCCCACCTATACATGAAAAATGAGCCATATGTACTGATGACTTATACGTTCAGCCATCCGTACTGCCTGGATGAACCAAGGACTGTCCAGACTGGTCCATCAGGCCATGAAATATTGACCCATAAGTATTGATAGCCTTATATGATCAGATTTATCCATACTGAATGGAAAGATTAAATTCAACAGACTAAGGACTGTCCAGACTGGTCCATCAGGCCATGAAAAATCGACCCACACATACTGATAGGCTGATATTATCAGTCTTATCCGTACTGAAAGGAAGGATTTAACTCAACGGACCATGGACTGTCCAGACTTGTCCCACCTATACATGAAAAATGAGCCTTACGCACTGATGACGGATACGATAAGCCATCCGTACTGCCTGAATGGACCAAGGACTGTTCAGACATGTCCATCAGGCCATAAAAAATCGACCCATAAGTATTGATAGGCGTATATGATCAGCTTTATCCATACTGAATGGAAGGATTTTATTCAACGGACCATGTACTATCCGGACTGGTCCTATTAGTACATGAAAAAATGACCCATACATACTAATAGGCTGATACGATCAGCCATCCGTACTTCCTGGAAGGACCAAGGACTGTCCAGACTTGTCCAACAGGCCACGAAAAATCAACCTATAATTATTGATATTATCAGCCTTATCCGTACTGAAAGGAAGGATTTAACTCGACCATGGACTGTCCAGACTGGTCCCACCTATACATGAAAATGAGCCATATGTACTGATGTCTGATACGGTCAGCCATCCGAACTGCCTGGAGGGACCACGGACTGTCCAGACTGGTCCATCAGGCCATGAAAAATTGAGCCATAAGTATTGATAGGCTTATATGATCAGCTTTATCCATACTGAATGGAAAGATTTAATTCAACGGACCATGGAATGTCCGTACTGGTCCCATTAGTACACGAAAAAATGACCCATACGTACTGATAGGCTGATACGATCAGCCATCCGTACTAGCTGGAAGGACCAAGGACTGTCCAGACTTGTCCAACAGGCCATGAAAAATCAACCCATAAGAATTGATATTATCAGCCTTATCCGTACTGAAAGGAAGGATTTAACTCGACCATGGACTGTCCAGACTGGTCCCACCTATACATGAAAAATGTCAACCCATAAGTATTGATATTATCAGCCTTATCCGTACTGAAAGGAAGGATTTAACTCGACCATGGACTGTCCAGACTGATCCCGCCTATACATGAAAAATGAGCCATATGTACTGATGACTTATACGTTAAGCCATCCGTACTGCCTGGATGAACCAAGGACTGTCCAGACTGGTCCATCAGGCCATGAAATATTGACCCATAAGTATTGATAGGCTTATATGATCAGCTTTATCCATACTGAATGGAAATATTAAATTCAACAGACCAAGGACTGTCCAGACTGGTCCATCAGGCCATGAAAAATCGACCCACACGTACTGATTGGCTGATATTATCAGTCTTATCCGTACTGAAAGGAAGGATTTAACTCAACAGATCATGGACTGTCCAGACTGGTCCCACCTATACATGAAAAATGAGCCATACGCACTGATGACTGATACTATCAGCCATCCGTACTGCCTGAATGGACCAAGGACTGTCCAGACTTGTCCAACAGGCCATGAAAAATCAACCCATAAGAATTGATATTATCAGCCTTATCCGTACTGAAAGGAAGGATTTAACTCCACCATGGACTGTCCAGACTGGTCCCACCTATACATGAAAATGAGCCATATGTACTGATGACTGATACGGTCAGCCATCCGAACTGCCTGGAGGGACCACGGACTGTCCAAACTGGTCCATCAGGCCATGAAAAATTGACCCATAAGTATTGATAGGCTTATATGATCAGCTTTATCCATACTGGATGGAAGGATTTAATTCAACGGACCATGGAATGTCCGTACTGGTCCCATTAGTACACGAAAAAATGACCCATACGTACTGATAGGCTGATACGACCAGCCATCCGTACTGCCTGGAAGGACCAAGGACTGTCCAGACTTGTCCAACAGGCCATGAAAAATCAAACCATAAGAATTGATATTATCAGCCTTATCCGTACTGAAAGGAAGGATTTAACTCGACCATGGACTGTCCAGACTGGTCCCACCTATACATGAAAAATGTCAACCCATAAGTATTGATATTATCAGCCTTATCCGTACTGAAAGGAAGGATTTAACTCGACCATGGACTGTCCAGA
>MU108772.1:0-22789 GCA_012274485.2 Sinapis alba | reverse complement strand
CCAAGCAAGTGAAGAGACTCAGCTTTTCACCTTTCCAGTTGCGTTGCGGTCATTCCTCTGCCATTTCCATAGAAGATGAATAGCGTTTGATGCCAAGGCCAAGATAGCGTTTCCCGAATTAGTGAAAATCAATCTTGATATCTGCAAAAGGTTATCAGTTTATCATCAGAACCTATATTATAAATGTATAGCATGTACATGATCAGAAAATGTATATTTATTTATTATGTACCTTAGCGACTCTCAGATTCTCAGGGAGTCTCAGTGACCTGCACTGAGAAGGCTCGCTGACTTCAGTAAGCTTCCATATCTTAGACTTATCATTTGGTTCTTCTGTAATTACTGGCTTCACATCCACCATGTTCCTCGAATCTCCATTCTACAAAAGGCAAGTGATGAAGAGTGATGGAAAGATAATATAGAAATGTGTGAAAAAAACATACCATTCCTTGGATGGAAACTACATTGGTTGATCGATCTGTGTGTCCAGCGCTCGTAGCTGCAGCTGCAGCTGCTGCCGCTGCAAGGCTGCTTATCGCAGGCTGCAAATGTAGAAATAGAAGTGTTGAAGAAAAACTTTCAACTGCGCCTATGTAAGTAAATATAAAGCTTAGCTTAGAGTTTTAAGTTACCTTGGAGGATTCAGATGAAACGTTCTCAAAAGTGTGCAACAGTCTTAAACCATCCGAGTTTGCCATAACCTTGATCACATTCTCGTTTCCAGACACTGCCAAGAGAGAGCCTTCCTTGTTAAACCGGATACGAGGGCTTGCCTGGAGACCTCCATCGCCATCAATGGCAGTTAAAAGCTGCACATTGTCCATATCCCAGAACTTGATGGAGAAGTCGTCCCCCGCAGCTAGGTAACGGTTTTTAGTTGTATCAAACTGCACAACACCGAGAGAACGCTTGTGAAATCCTTGGTAAGTTCTTTTAACAGCTCCTTCACTTTCATTCCACTCAACTATGTAAGACTCTCCATCTTTACTCGTTCCACAAGAGAATAGCCTAGTTCCATCTGCACTATAAGCCATTGTAGTACACCAGCGACCCGGTGCGTCGTAGTCAACTCGAGAACCCATATTATCATACAGCCATGCCTTTATTTTCCCATCTAGAGCTGTCGAGAATATGAACTTGAAGACAAGAAAGAAACATAACATCAGAAAACATGTAAGGAAGGGAGGGAGATCAATTGATGATAGCTTACCTGAATGTTTTCCTTGTAGTGAGGACAGACAGAGTAAACAGGAGCTTCATGGCCTTCAAAAGTATGTCTTTTGACACCAGTTGCAGCGTCCCAGACCTTGATGGTTTTGTCATCACCACAGGTTATAACACATAGTTGCTTGTTTGGAGTCGAGAAGGAGATATCATTCACACCACCAACATGAGCATCAATCTGAAACCATCACAAAATTACAAGACAATCTCCACAGAAAGAATGTGAAAAAGAGAGGCTTGTCAATGTTATGAGACCACCTCAAGGTGTTGCCTCATGTCTTCACCTCCATGATAAGAGTATAGTTGTACAATATGTCTCGAGTAAGCAACTCCTGCGTTAGAGAACGTATCTCAGAGTCATATAGTTGCATTCTTGTGTACATACGAATTTAAAAGGTGAATTCTTTACCGAACAAGGAACCGTCAGGGCTCCAAATCACACGGTTGACAGATACGACAGGCTCTTTCACCAGAGCAGCCTGAAGATACAAATAGTTCAGTAGCTGTAGATTCAATAACATTTATTTATACCACTATGCACCTGTAAGGGCATTGAGCATTTGCTTATATCCCACACTTTGAAGGTCTTCTGTACTAATCTTTCACGAGAACCAACTTCCCACAGCCCCATATCCCCTACATTTGTACCAACTGGTACAAGGATGCAACTGGATTTAGAAATGTCTGATTAATATTAGTACATGGAAGCTCATAGATAGAGCAAGAAACATACCTAGAAGCAGAGTCTGTTTAATTGGATGGAAGTCCATGCTCATGGGAGATGAGCCCTGAGTCAAAGTTCGGGCAACTGTCTTGGGCAAGTCATCAGGTGCTTTGAAAGCCGGACTGTGACCATGAGCCTGCCCTGGGAACGACATTGGAAGCATGTTCACACCTAGACTCACCTCGTCAGAGATTCCCATAGGCCTTGTTCTTTTTGAGACATGTTCAGAGTCTGCTGATGGGTAGTCTAAAGCAGTTGGAGGAGTTCTCGGATGCTTCAATGCCGCTGTACCAAAATAGGAAAGGAGCTAAACTGTAAGCACATTGCATAGATCACCTACACACAGTTTTAATGAAAGAAAGCAAGTGGTACCTGAGATAGATGGACCACCAAGAGCAATGGCTCCAGCAGACACAGCCGGATGTGGGACAGAAGATGGACTAGACATCCAACCAGCAAGAGGAGTTGGAACAGGTGAGGCCGTTGGTTGAAATGGCTGGTGACAAAGAGAGATTCAAACACTTTTGCCACAGGTGAAACTTAAAAGAAAAAGATAAGAGAGTAACTTACCCCATGTGCACCTAAAGGAGGAAACCCTCCAGCTTTTGGTATCCCTCCAAGCAGCGGGTTGTTCACAGGAGATGGAGCTCGTGCACCATTTGGAGGGCCACAAGAATGATCCACAAAAAGTGTCTTTATATCCGGATTTGGCCTTGGGTTTTTACAGAGCTGATGCTGCCAATTCAAGCTGCAAGAAGGAGGAATGAGTTATTGCCAACAACTAAGAAGTTAATAAGACAAAGCAGCAACTAACCTTTGGTTGATCAAAGTCCTCAGCCTTGAGTTTCTAAGAGTAGGAAACTGCAGTTTATCGCGGAACAAGGGATTAGCCTCAATCAACTTCTTGAGTTCCACCAACATGATGGATCTTGCTGACTTGGTGTCCCCATACTTGGATAACTGTTCATTCTCCCTACAAAAAGTTCATCAAACTTCAATCCTCTGTCTTTTGCACTACCACTAACCTTTAGACTGCATATGAATCAAATATAACTTTTCACCTGAAATTCTCTAACGTCAAGAGCTGCGTTATTTCTTTGAAAAGCTCCTCGTTAAAAGTTGAAAACACTTTCAAATCCTTCACTAGTATTTCCACCGCCTTGGGACGATCATGCCTAGTGAAAAACAAAGAAACAAACACACAAATCTTTTGTTATTTCACTTGAAAAATAAGAGAGGAAAACAAAGCTCCATCCATCACTACTTACTTATCCAAAGCCTCGAGATACTTCTGCTTTCTTATCTCGAAGAATATCTTCATAGAGTATCTATTATCATCAACTTTGGTGAAACCAGAGAGATACTTCTCAACCTCATCCCAGTTCCCATTATGCACCTCATCCTCAAAATACTTCATGTTGAAGAAAAATCCAGATTCTTGTTCAAGCCTTTTAACATGACAACAAAGAGCAATGAACATATTATTAACCAACACAGCAAAGTCGCAATATTAGATCGAAGTGGGGCGCGCGTGAAATGAAATCTACAGAGCCAACAAGGACTTACTTGTGAACAGTCTCTTTAAACTTCTCCTCATCTAGAAACTGTAAGATCAGGAACACGAGCTCTCTACTAAGAGAAGACATGGGACTTTTTCAACTCAGATGCACAAGACCCACCTAAGCTATCACCAGATCTGCAAAATATATAATGTTGACTATAAACATAAACGGCGGAAATGAGCTTAAACCTGGGTTTTCGATATTATATATATTTTTTTTAATCAATACATTTAACTAGAAATCGAACCTATATCTGAAAAATTATCCATAAATAACGAAAAATCAAGCCTTCAATAGCTTAAAAAGAGAAACTTTTATTTACTGCATGAAAAAAGCAAAATAATTATCAAAAAGGAAAGAGAAATAAAAGAAAAGTAAAACCCAGAAAAAGCTATGGCAAAAGGATTTAATTAAAAAATATATATATTCTAGAAAATCGAAACAGCTAGATTCCATTAACAGAGGCAAAGGTAGAAGCGTGAAGCTTACTTACCATGAAAGAAGATAGAGATCGATGTTGATGAAGAAGACCAACGTTTCTCTCTCTCTCTCCACAGACGAAACAGGTGATGGATTGGTTTTTTGGACTCTTTTTTTCTCTCTCTCTCACCGAACAAAGCTTCTTCTTTTATCTCTCTCTCTTTCTAGAGAAGGGATTTTCTCTCTCTTCAATATTTATATACGGACATTAAAACTTGCAGAAGTGGAGATTTTAATAAGAGAAGGTGACAGATAATTGGATGCTGATAAGTAACCTAGCCTATCACTCAAAGAAAAGCTAACTGCGATAAGCAGGAGTGATAAGTAAATATGCTTATCCCTAGGAGTTAATCGGCTACATTTCTCGACGCTATCAGCTCGGAATATTATTTGCCAGCTGTAACTTTAAAAGAGGTGATCCTCTACATCACGATGTTTTTACGTTTATTTAAATAACCGTCGATCTCAGACGTTATCGCGGAGGACGGCGATCTAACGGCTGGAGTTTTATTCAATGTGTCAGACTTGTCTCAGATCCCTCGTGGCACGACAATGCTTTATTTTGTCTTTGACTTCCTAACCCTCGAGTTTGACTGATATTTACGGATATGACATTGAGCCAAATTGCTCTTGAGATGCGGTACTACATCGAACATCACGTGATGGAGAAATGTTCAATTCATAAAGAAGATGCTATTATACGAATACTATTTTTTAAAAAAAACCTTAAAATTATATATCGCGATTTACCCACGATATTTTAATAATTCGTAATATTACTGATCATTTTTTGTCGACCAACATATTGATTAATATGAGCGTTATTATATTTTTTCCTAACAAATTATTATTCTTTTTAACGTTTACAATACGGGTAAACTTTAGTGTATGATTGGTTGTGTACATTTCTATAAAACACAACGAAAAGTTATGGACTTTAGTTCTTAGTCCAAAAAAAAAAAAAAAAAGTTATGGACTGTAGTTCTTATTTTTCTATACAAAGACGAACTACTTGCATTGACTATTATTGTTCAAGAAAGAATTACACGAATTTTAACTCTTTACATCTTGACCACCGTATATAAATACAAACTTTTATATTTTATAATATAGAAAATCGAAGAAAAAGTTTCCTTCTAGGAGCCGGTAGATGAAATGAGGTGGACCACCACGGTTTTCAACTTTACATAATGGCAGATGAAGTACAAAGAGGGACCTTAGAACTAAATAGAAATTTAAAACATAAAGATTAAACCCAGCTTTATATTTTATTTTTTTTAAAAAGTACTTACAAAGATTAAAATTAGGGAGAAGATTTCGATGCAGGATGGGCAGTTAATGTGACTGGTGGAGTCTATTATTATTATTATTGTTATTGGCATTCATGTATGTGACTGGTGTATTTAGAGTCGCACGTTTGAGTATTTGACATCTATCCCGTCCAAACACAAACACTGTCGCCTCACCATCACCACACGTAAAGTATAACTACTATATTATATTCAAGTACAAGTATACATGTAGTGACGAATCCAGAATTTTTAATTATATTACTACACTCGATAAAAAAAAAAGTCATTCTCTGAAACATTAAAATATCATTCTTAGCATTTTTAGATATTATTCAACATAAAGGCAAGCTAATAAGAAACTACCGTTATAGCTTATACCCCTAATGACTTTCACAAACGAGATTGTGGATCATAGGTTAGGATACTTCCAAACCAAGAAGGTTTTTGGATTAAAAAAGAACAAAATTTAGGTTCACTCCCTAGGTGAACCTTTAAATTCACCTTTTCTTTTATCACCAATCAAAATGCCACGTAGATAATTAAATAAAATATATTAAATTTATTTTAAAATAGCTAAAAAAATAACCCCAATTTTAGCGACGCTAACGCATAAACCTTAAACCTAAAACCCAAACACTAAACCCTTAAACCCAAACTTTATACCACAAACCCAAATGCTATACCCTTAACCCATACAATATACCCAAAAACCTAAACCCTAAACCCAAAACCCAAATCGTAAACCCTAAACCCAAATTTTAAACCTATAGGGTTTGGGTTTAGGGTTTAGGAATTGGGTTTAGGGTATATGGTTTGGGTTTAGGGTTTACAGTTTGGGTTTAGGGCATAGGTTTTGGGTTTAGGGTATATAGTTTGGGTTTAGGGTTTAGGATTTGGGTTTAGGGTATTGAATTTAGGTTTAGAGTTTAGAGTTTGAATTTTAAAAAATTAGGTTTAGGGTTTAGAATTTAAAATTTAGGGTTTAGGATTTAGCTGGCGACTTTTGCATCGTTAAAATTAGCGTTATTTTTTTTTTAACTGTTTTTTTCTTTTAAATGATTTTTTATATAATAATCTACGTGACATTTTAATTGGTGATAAAATGAGAGGTGAATTTAAAGGTTCACCCTAGGGGATGAACCTAAGTTTTGTTCAAAAAAAAAAACAGTGCGTAGACATCCTTTGTTGTTCAGGCATATGTTTAGGTTTAGTTTGAGTTCGATTTAGATTTAATCAGATTTCATATTTTTAAAAGTAAAAATTTAATTATTATTTTGATATTTATAAAGTTTAGTGTGGGTTTGGTTCGAATTCGAAATACCCATTTAAATTATATAATTTTTTAAAAGTTCAAATATAGTTTAAAGATTCAAAGAATAAATTATTTAAATTTGAATATTATATGACCAAATAACTAAAACTAATGTGAAAAATAATTTGATTTTAATATTTGAGTGGAAAATTGGTAGATGTTTAGGATATTTTTGATGTTTTATGTATTTTAACTATTTTTGGTTATTTATTTTTGATTATTTAAAATAATTTAGGATATTTTGTTTATTAGATCTAAAATAATTAATATATTTAATATATTAATATATACTATTATGATTCTAATATTTTCGGGTATCTAAAATATTATGGATCAGATTTGATTTTAAATTTTGGAGCATTCAAATATTTGATTAGTTCCAGTCCCGATTTGGTGATATTTTTTTGGATCACCTTCAGTTTGTTTTTTTGGGTGCAAGATTTTTTAAAAAATGACCAGCATCCGTGACGTATCAGTTTTGCAACTACTCGGGAAAAGTTTGCACGTTTTTTTACAAAAAAAAAAATTACTCGTTAATTTACTCGTTAAAAATCGATGACATGATGTTACTATATTGTGACGTAAATATGGTAAGTTGATAATACGGGTGAGTTTTTTTTCCCCTCTTTTACAGCAATTCAGTCTGTGTGTATTGTAATACGGGTATTTATTTATAGTGCATATACCAGAGTTGTCTTTTGCCTACTTCCACTACTAAACAATTCACGTATCACGAGGATGTGGTAAATACAGTAAACAGTACAGTTCAGATTAATTTACTTGGTGAAAGCGAAGCATCATAAATACACATACCATATCTATAGTTAACAGATATAATCATATTGTCAGATAGCAGTGGGAAAAATATACTTTCATTTACTCGTCAATACTCATTTCTTATTTTTAAGTTTTTTTTAACAAATCTACTTTAAGATCACTTATATATCATCATTTTAAATCTTTCATATTATTCGACAGAGCCGCTGTTAGTAAATACATTTTCAGCTATATATAAATCAAGAAAATATATTTGAAAGCATAAATAACGAATCAAAAGGAGAAAAAGCCGACAAAAAGGAAGAAAATGATTCAATTGCTAGTAATACAGTATACTGCAAAATCAAACTTAAACAAATTCAAATTAAAAGAAAAAGATGAATAGTAAAGGATATCAATAGAATATGGAGATATGAGGGGATGGTGGTTGCATCTATGCTTTAATATATAAATTACTACTACTAGTAGACTATATAATATGAAAAAGGCTCCGGCCAAAAGCAATGGAGGCGGGTCCTATAGGGGGCGTGTCCGTCCATAAATCTCACTCTCACCAGAGAAGTGACGTTTTGATGAAGCTCATCCCTAACTTCCCAATATATATATTTTTTAAAAAAATTGTAAACTATCGTTCTCGTTTTGTAATAACCATTACACGATGTAAAACGCGTCATACCCACGCGAATTCGTTTTTCCATACTCATACTTATCGAACTCGGCTATAAATTTTGGTCAATTCTATTAAATAACCATTTTTTAGTTTTTATCACAAAATAGCCTTTAAAAAATAAAATGACCAAAATAGATTTTTTTTTTTTGAAATTTTGATTTTTTTGAATTTTTTTTTTTAAATTTGAAACCCTAACCCCAAACCCACCCCTTAACTCTAAACCCTAAAGTGCAAATTAGTTAACCCTAGGGGTATAAATGCATATAAATTAATTTTTTAGCTTCTAAAAAAGCATTTTGGTCATTTTCTTCCTTAAAAACTATTTTTGTGACAAATAAACTAAAATGAACTATCTAAGGGAATTTCTTTAAATTTTTGTTTGCATCTGACAAGTAATTTTTTTTATCATTTCCTTTACTCGGCAACTAAACAGTTTTTTAGCTAATAAAATTGTCCGCAAAGTACTGTCAAAAGTATATTTGTATGTTAATAATACCGTAAAGAAAGTGCTATTATGTTCAAAAGGTATCAATAATGTTCTAAAATACATTATATGCTTGTTACCCGGTAGATAAATTTCTAGCAACTAGCTATATATACGGACGTCTAAATGAACCTAGATAGATATATAATTTATATAAAATATTAATACAAATTAAAATATATATTAGTTATATAAATTGGCATAAAACACTATAACATAAAAACACTATGTTTAGTTATCGTATATCTACAGCCGTTTAAACAGACCCTTACACCGTATTTTAGAATACTAATTTAATACTGATTAGTTGAATAAATAATAGTAACAGGTAAATAGATCTGAAGATGAGGTGTCGGGGGGAGGGCGATTGGTCACTTTCCACTTATGTTTGTGTTCCCTTCTCTTACACGTTTATTTGTCTATATACATAATTCTTTTTTTTTCTTGAAAAATCTGTACTCCTATTAAACAATGTTTTCAAAAGATACATTTTATATTTTAATATATTATTTAATGATAAAATGTAATCTTTTTTAAAAATAGTTATATTTATTAAAAACTTTATTAGTTAAAAGTTGTGAAAAATAATTAGTTATAAAAATATTTTTGTTACAATCAAAACTTAATTTATTTTTTAATATCTATAAAATTAAAACATAATTTTTTCAGAATGGATAAAGTATATTTTACCAATTGAACATCACTTTTTAGTTAGCAACATTTCAATCTATATAAGATTAGAAATAAAATATTATTAAAGAAGAATATATTTACAAATCAAATTTTAAGGGATAAGAGAAATAGAATTAGATATATAATATACTGTTCGGAAAGAAAATCAAATATGTAATGTTACATGATACCATTGAAAACTTTCTCACAAGATTTTAAAAGTTATGTTTTTAAAAGAAGTTTTTGAAAGTGCATATATTATAGAATTATTATTCATTGTGATAGGAAGATACATATTCCTTTCTTTGAAAACACCTGACTAGAGGCAGAGTCGGTCATGGTAAAACGAAATACAAATATTAGTTTTAGGTTTAAGTTAAATATAAATATATGTTTTAAAATATATTAAAAAATATTAGAATTCTGTTAAAATTGTTTATGGTTTCCAAAATCTCATGGTTACTTTTGCACGTGACAAATGGAAGTTTAATTTGTCCAAGACAAACAAATGAACGTTACGCGTGATCAGGTATGACTGGAAATTTGAATTTTTGTGATGCTAAAAATGATTAAAAGATAATCATAGTTATAAACAACAAGTCGTTGAGCGTCATTTCTAATGTACCAAACTACTAAAAATCAGAGAAAGGGCTTTTGACGAGTGTAACGAGGCTGTGTGCGTCCTCTGTTTCCAAAATCTAAAGGATCAATTAATTAATTAATTAATTAATCAATCAATAATGCAAAACTTCTTACTATAAATTACTTCTATTTCAGTGACAACATTTCCCACTAAAGAGAGATTTCAGATCCAAAAATAAAAGCCATAATAAATTCGCCGTTATATAAACGGCCGGGGACTTTATTTTAGCCAATGATCTACAAAATCGCAACCCCCTTTGACTTTGACAACACAAATTAGAAACGGTCCTTCAAAGTTAAAGCAAATCTGAACTAATAAATTATAGTGCTAATTTGAAACATCAACTGTTAAATAATTGTGTCAGTGATCTAGAAGTGGTACAATTGTGTGAATCCAATTAATATTTTAGGATGAAATACCTTATATATGTATTAAATCGAACAATTTTTATAAATAATTTACATACTCTAGTTCCGTTCGTAGTGTTTTTGGAATAACTCTCTCGAATTAACTTGAATATATATATAGGACTATTTTGAAATTCCCGATATATGTAGATAGAGACTATTCTTGTTTGCTAAGTAAAGCTTCACCAATAGAAATGTCACCAAAGTCCAAAGACCACCGAGGTTCACTAACAAAAGAGCATCGAAACTGATATTTCCTCCGTTTCAAATTACTTATCATTCTGGAATATAATTTTTATTTCAAAATAAGTGTCGTTTTCAGTTTTTAATGCAAAATTTATTGATAATATTATCTATTCTATTTTTCTATTGGTTGGTATATGATTAGGTGTATTAGTAATAGTGTTTTTATTTTGAAAATATGTAAAATTAATTATTTCTTTAATTTATGTACATAAACCTAAAACGACAACTAATATGAAATAGAAGGAGTATCAGAATATATATATAGGATCAACATCTCGTCCTTTTAAGAAGTCTATTATGTAGCTAAGCTGGTGGATCTAGAGCAAGATATAGAGGAAACGATCATCTCTACTCACGCTTTTGGAAATAGCCTTTTGAAATGATGTTTGTTTTGCTCGATACAAGCTCGAATGATTGGAGAAAATTTGATAAATGCTGATTTTTGTCTAAAAATGTGGGATACTTCGGCCAATCCAGATGAATTTTGCATGGCATCGATATCCAATAAGAGCTTTGCAATCAGAGAGGCCACTTATACACTTTCATAATGTGTAGTGTAGATCTTTCAAACTTTGGACTGCCCAAAGTAATTCTTCTTAATTCAGCGACGACACTGTTTTTCGCATGGGCCGGTGAGCATCTGTCACATGAAAAGAGGTTGAGCCCATGTGATGTGATCATTCTCTTGCAATCCAAGTTCCCTCCCCCATAACATAATGACGATGCATGTTGTCCCATATACATCCACTACTGTCTGTATATGGATTATAACATGCCAACTTTCATCTCTAACCTTAAAAGATACATTGTTTATGTAAAATAGAGTATGTGCATAATAATGTTATCAATAAGGGAAGACATCCATTACTATTTTTTGATGACCAATAAGGGAAGACATAATTGGGCTAATATCTCTTAAATATATATATATATATATATATATATATAGAATCATTACATTAGATTCTAGTCCAACTATCACTAGGCTACCTCGTTTGGATTATATATTATTTATTAGACTAAAAGATTATATGAGCTTTGAGCTGGATGAATATTATATATACAATATTTTACGTATTATTATTTATTTGGGTTCTTTTTACATGTTATGAATAATAAAATAATATATATATATATATATATATATATATATTGAATAATTGATAACTATTACATATATAATTATAACCTCAAATGTTATAATGTTTTTCAAATAATATATAAGATATAAACATTTTGTAAAAGACATAGTTATAACCACTTCATAAATTCCAAGATTTCATAGCAGCACTTCCTTTTGCATATCTGGTATAAAAAGTGATTCTAGTCCCTCGATTTGATTCTATTTTTTTAATATTTTATTCTATAAAAGCAAAGCAAAGTAGATTCAAACCAAAACACAAGTATCATACATACATGTTTAAGTTAAAAACGACAAATAGTAAATGTCACAAAGGATAGAATACAAGAGAGAGTGAGTGACCCATAAAACAAAAAAAGAAAGAAAGATCCCACTGGGTTTGCTACTTTACCCACACCGTGATTGATGGTCACACTCCATTGTCCACACTCTCACCACCACAAGTTCTCGATTTTCTACAAAACCACTCGCATCTTTTTTTTTAATTTCACTTTTTTTAAAAAGCTGTTTTTAGTTGGCAGCAATATATTCATTCTTGTTAACTTGAGTTTTACTTTTGACCCTACTATTCTCACTTTTATCAAACTTACCCCTCTTCTTTACGCCTCAACTAACTTAACGACGAAGCCCTCACTCACTTACTTTCCTTTATATATACTACACCTCCACGCCCTCCGACACAACAACTCCCAACAGAACAAGAAGTAATGGATTGGTTCTCATGGCTGTCGAGAACAAATCTTGAACCTTGTCTCATCCACGAACACAGTCTTTCCTTCTCCAAGAACGAGCTCGAACACGAAGACATTGCTTACTTCAACCACGAGTTTCTCCAGAGCATTGGCGTCTCCATCGCCAAGCACCGTCTCGAGATCCTCAAACTGGCACGTCGAGAACGCAAGAGATCTCCTCTTCTCACCTCTCGTTCCATCTCCAGAGTCGTGGTTGCCATCAAGAAAACAAGCAGGTGTTTCTCCGACCACGTACGTGCATGGATCCGCTGCGAAGAAGAGTCTTCTCGAGCTCTGGTGCTTGTACCTAAGAGAAGTAGCAGCAGCGGTGGAGTTGGGAAGTGGAGAGGTGGGTTTCTGAAGAGGGGCAAGAGATCTGTGACGCCGAGCAACGCTAATGGTGGAGGAGTTCATAAGCAGCAAGAGATGTTGTTGTTGACCAATGGGACTCCTTGTAGGATCGACAGCTTCTCGAGTCCCATGGTTTTTGATTACAGTTTCAAGGAGGAGATGGTTTATAAGGAGAACAGCCAAGATACTTATCTTGAAGAGTTCAAATGGGATTCAATGTTTCAGAATCTGAAACCTACTTGAAGCTCTGTTCTTCTTGATGGTGAGAGATGAGGTTTTTGTGTTCGTTCTTCCACCAGAAGTTTTGCATCTGTTCTTGTGCTTTTTTTCAGTGTGTGATTAGTGTTGTTGTTTAGGCTAATTAGTTATTTTTTTAATTTTAAAAGATTAAAAAAATAGGATTGAGTGCTAAGTGTGTCAGGTCAGGTGAGTGTGGGTAATCATGTTGTGTAATGAGTCTCTGTCTCTTCATTCTTTGCTGTTTGCCTAAGTCTTTGTTCCAGTCAAAACCTTTCTTTACAGCTTTTACTTTTTTACTACTTTTACAGTCTTTTTCTAAAAACAAAATTAAAAAGCTGTTTTACACCCATAACCATGACATTAAGCCTCATGTGATCTTTTACTCTTGAGGTAGCCTGAAAGATCCTGAGCTGTACAGTGACCGATAAACTGGTCTTATCCTAACAGTCAGTATCATCCCCAGGATCGCTGCAACTCCACAGACGGTAGCCAGAATCATAAAAGTCAGCCTGAAACACTCTGGTCCATAACAAGTCGAGCTTCCCTGTCTAATAGCCTCAGCATCATACAAACGACCAGCTACTAAACCTGAGAAGAGAACTGCACCAATTGGGTTTCCTAGGATCATGAAACTGTAGATGATGCCGAAATGTTCTAGTCCAAAGAGCTCAGATGCTGTAGGAACCATAAGGGAGTACTGAAAGCCGTAGCAAGTGCCTAGAAGTGCGGTTGCGGGATGGAGAGTGGCGGATGAAGAGAGAGCGTAGAGGATGAATGCAAGTACCATGAGAATCTGCGCTAAAGTCATCCACACGGTTCTCGGCATTGCTCTTGACTTGACAAAGTGCTCAGAGATAGCTCCTGAGCTAAGCCGGCCAACAAAGTTAAAGAAGCTGAAGAGGCATAAGAGGACTGTTGTGTTCTCAATGCCAACTGCAATCCCAACCTGAGCCAAGTTGTTTAAAACTGTCACTCCAGAGCCAACACCGAGGAAGTAAAGAAACCATAGAAGCCAAAAATCAGCTTTGATGAAAGCTTCTCTTAGTCTAAAATCTTCTCCTCTCCTCGGTCTTCTCTTCCTCTCAACTGCTCCTCCTCCTCCTCCTTCAGCTAAAAGGGTCTGCACATCTGACTCATCGTCATCCTCCATCTCAATGAAACTCCCAAGAGACGAAGAAGGTCTCAGCAACGGTTTGGTTGTACTTGTATCACTCCCTCCTGCCTGCTGATCTAAACATTCAGCAGAACCGGTAATAGCGTTTGCGTTTGGTTTCTTCTTGCGGAAAAATGTCATCTTCACAGGGATGGCAAGAGGAGTCACAAGAAGAAGAACCACTAAACCAACCAGTGCATACATAACGCCACTGCTTACTGAGACCACATTGCCAACCACAGTGATGGCTAGAACAATGAGAGCAGCTAAAACAGCCATGGCTTGAGTGAAAACGAAATGGACATGCTCAGATGAATCCTCTCCAGAAGCAGGAGCACACGGTCTAATGAAGTACATCATAGCAAAACAGATAACCGGGATTCCAAGAGCAAGGAACAGCAGCAAGTTCGTAGGAGATTGATCAAGAAACACATTGTATATGACAGTGTAAACCGCTCCACCAATAGCAGCATACCCTTTAAGGATTCCAGCAACAGTACCTCTACTAAGCGGGAAGTTCTTCATGTTGGTAACTAAAACTGCTGTCCCAAACCACGCATTGCTGTTAGTAGCCACTATAAGAGCAATCCACAACTACAAATTCACAGTGAACAAACAAAAAAGTTTATCTTTTGCTTTTTAATTGGAGGTAACTAAGGGAGCAAGATGCGTATATAAATAGAAACTCATTAAGTCTATAAAGTCCAAACCAAAGAATATTATATAAATCCTATCTGGATACGGATTAGTTAATTTAAATATTTATCATAAGATTTAGATAATTCTATTTAAGCCATTAAGACACATCACAGCAATATATTTTCATTCTCTAATTCTACACTTTTGCATGTCTAAGTTTTGTTTTTTTCTGGAGACTTAGAGAAGAAAGATGAAGACTTTGACTAACCAACCAAAAGGGAAGACCATGAAGAGTCTGAGTAACTGAAAGCCAAATGAGTCCATAGCCCAAGAAGCAAGCACAAGCACCGAAGAAGAGAACCATCCATGGAGGAAGCTTGCTGCAGGCGTAACCTGGAAGCAAAGCGACGCTCTCACCGACATCATTGGCAACGCCAAGCATCGTGAGCTGTTGCTGGTTGTAACCCAACACCGATTTGAGAGCATGCGAGTACAAGGGGAAGTTGTAAGCGTTTCCTGCAGCGATTTCGACCCAAACCGCTGCTGATAAACCAACCCACGGTGGTCTGCTTCCAGATTTGATTACTAGCTTCGGCATTTCCGAACCGCTGTCGGAAACTTCTCTCTCTGTCTCTTTGGATGTTATTAATTTATTTCCTTTCTTGTGACCAAAAAATAAAGAAGTTATTTCCTTTCTTATAGAGAGAGCTTTAACTATCTATAGAGGACATACCAATAAGTTTACACAAAATACATACTCAATTTCATGATACATATTAAAAAATTTATTGAAATACATTAATATTCACTAATATATTTGCTAAATAGATACTCCCTCCTTTTCTAAATGACAGATGTTTTAGGATTTTCACACTTTTTAATAAAACATATAAAAACTTTCACACTTTTTAATAAAACATATAAAATTTAGTTATAAATGCATAGTTTTTTGTAGTTTTATATTTTCTATACTTTTAAACCAATAAGATTTTACAAAAAGCAATTAATGTTTTTGAACTTCACAATTTTTCATTATTAGTTGATAAAAATTGTATTGAAAATGTAAAAATGTATTTTTTTGAAACAAGTTTTTTCTTTAGAATATATATCTTTTCGAAACGGAGTGAGTAGTATTTAAGATAAATAAATTTATTTACATAATTAATATATTAATTATTTATTATAGTTGTTGTTAAAATCTAATAATATATTTAAAAGTTATATTTATATTTTTAAAACAATAGGTATAAAATATAAAAATATATAAAATAATGAAAAATAAATTTATTCTATAAATACTTAATAAATATATTTAATTTTCAAAAATAAAAATTAGAATATGTCAACAACACAAAATTATTATATCATATTAAAACTTTAAAATTATATATATATATATGCGAATTTGCGCGGTTAAATACGTAATTATTTATTTATATACACGTACGTACATATCTGGGATTTAGTCGCCGACCTTTAATCAATAAATTTTGGCCTAAAGACGGAAAAAAATAAAAATAATATATATATTATCGCTTGGGTTTGTTTCTCTTGTCTGTTTAGGGTGGCGCCATGAAAGTCATCATTTGTCTTCCATATAGAGGATGTAATTAAGAACATTTTGCAAAGAAAACACACGTATCTACCAATGAACCTACTGTTGTTTCTGTTGATTGGCAGCACTCCAATCTTAGATAAGGGATTGATATAAAGGTAAACAGCTATGCTTCCTGTGATGGATTATTATGGTTACAATATTAACGTGTAGGGATTGTAGACTTCTTCAAGCTAGTCTTTGTCGTCGCCCATGATGCCTCATGGTACATGCCACAACATGAGCAAAGAAATCCAATCCAAGAGTATCAAGTGAGGACTATGTACACTTTGTATAGATAACTAAATAAACAAGGCGTTAAGCCTTTAGATTTGGATGAGCGCTATGAAACTTTTGTATGAAAAGGCATTACTATGTTCAGCTCTTCTATTTTTTTTTTGTTGTTGTTCGATCATCTGAACAAGAGAGATTAGTGAATGTTTCTGTATTTTTTTATTGCATATTTTTCCTTGGGGATATGTTAAAATGATTATACTTGTAAGGTTGAGAAAATCTTGGACTAGGTAGCTTAACTTGTCCTATATACAGCTAGACTTTGTTATTTATCATAACCAGATCACTCTCTTTGCAAAAAATCAATCAACGTGTGATGTTCATTGTAGATAGTGACGAAGCTTACATAAGAGGAACATCAAGCTCTCTTCACGAGATTAGGGGATTAATTGGATAAAATTTTGTTTTCTGGTTTCTTTAAATAGACCTTCTTCTACTTAACAGACTATTGTTTACTTTTTAATCTCATACTTTATTCAAGACCTACTTATTTTAGGCAAGCAACCATGCAATATATAACCAAAAAAATCTTCATCATACATTACAAGATTTTTTGGAAAGCAGACTACACCGGAGGTTATGTATAAACAACCAACACATATCACCTTTCCATCATTCAGACAATCCAACAAAACATCCCTCTAAAACAGAGGGTTCGCTTCTAAATTACAGCTACCCAGCAATTTAGCTGAAATCCCTAACATAACATAACGAACACATATTGTCCAATTTGAAACAAATCACAAATATACAACACCCACCATTAGAGGTGGGATAGATCCGCATATCCAAAAAATTAGGGTATTCTGATCAAGATCCGTTGAACCCGTATCTAGATCCAAATTCGTGGTTCCGAATATTTTAGATAATCATCTAAACATTTTATTATCCGTAGATATTCAAATCTAGATCCGTAGGAAAAAGAAATATGTTTTAAAGTATTAAAATTCTAAAATAATACATAAATTAGGTATTATACAAGATTTATGAATATATATATATATATATATATGTATAGAATAATTTTAAAACTAAAATATAATATTATACAACTAATTTTATGTATAAATATTATATATCAAATATAAATATTTGTAAAATTAAAAATTTAATATATTTTAAAATACTGACTCGGATCCGGATATCCGAACTTAAAAACAAGATATCCAGAACCAAATCTAGTTTTAACGGATCCGAGATGTTACTGTCCGGATCCGGGCATCCCATATATACTATTTTCGGAGTAGTCTAGACTGGATATTGGATTGGATCCGAATCCCTGATAGTAAGTCATAGTCGGCCCTATCCGTCACCATATAAAAAAGCAAACAATATCTCACGCGTAAGACATACACACCACTAGTGAAAAATAATAATAACATTTATTTAAAATATTGTTTATTAGAGTAATTAGTGTTAAGATCCAAAAATAATAATAAAAAATATGTATATATATATAACAACTTTTTTTAGAGTAAATTTTAGAGTGATCCATTTTTAATAGTATAGAATTAAGTGTATATACAAAAAAGTATATAATATAATCATAAGATATTTCATTTTTTGAGTTGAAATATTTGGTAATTCAGATAAAAATATAGAATAATTTTTATTTTTTAGAATAAAAAATATATATGAGTAATTCAATATTATTGATAATTTGGTTTTAAAATAGTATTTTTAGGATATTTGTTTATATAAAAATTAAATATAATTAATATTTTAAATATATAATTTGTACCCAATATGAATGTTGAATCATGATTTGTCTTCTTTAGTTCTTCAACATAGTCATACTGATAATGTGCAACATCATTTATTAGGAAATCATGTAGTTTACACAATTATGTGTGACTTGGGGGTTTATACTACAAATCAATAGTTGAGGGGGGGGGGGGGGTTAATTAAATAAAGAATAATGGAGGGGGTTATTTAAAAATCATTTTGTATTTAGTCATTGCGCGCTGAAATCATTTTAACTCTCTCTCTCCCAAACTGGCTCATCGTAACAACATCTTATCTCTGCAACAACAATGGCGATCATCAAGGTAATACTTCAAATCAATAATTGAGGGGAGTTTTATTCAAATAAAGAACAATTGAGAGGGGTTACTTAAAAATCCTTTTATATAGAAAATTCATTTAAAAAAAAGGAAAAAAGAAAGAAGTATTTAGTTATCTCGTGCTTGAAATCATTTTAAATAACTCTCCCAAACTGTTGAGTCTTGCGAGCAGCTCGATCGTAACAACATCCTCATCTCTATTAAGTAAATACTTCTTTCTTGTATTNGGGGGGGGGGGGGGGGGGAGGGGGGTTATACTTCAAATCAATAATTGAGGGGGGTTTTATTCAAATAAAGAATAATTGAGGGGTTACTTAAAAATCCTTTTATATATAAAATTCATTTAAAAAAGGAAAAAAGAAAGAAGTATTTAGTTATCTCGTGCTTGAAATCATTTTAACTAACTCTTCCAAACTGTTGAGTCTTGCGAGCAGCTCGATCGTAGCAACATCCTTATCTCTATTAAGTAAATACTTTTTTCTTGTATTTTTTGCGTACCTCTGCACATACAAGATAGAGAGTATAAATACATATGAAAAGAAAGAAAACGGTAATAAAGAAAAAAACAGTCCAATAGGATACCAAAACAACCCTCTTACATTCTAACATGACAAATTCTAATAATTTTCTAAGAATAAACTAAAAAGAAAAGATTCAGTCGTTATGTCTAAGGAAATCATGTATCCACTATCATAAACATGGGTCAGATTTAGAACTTAAGTTTCAAAAACAAAAAAGCACTTAAAACTGTTTAAACATAAAGCAATCGATGGTTCAAAAAACAAAAACACATATATACATGTAAAGAGTATATAACTTACGTTTGGTGGTAAATCTACTCAACAAATTAATAAACATAAAAAAACAGATCCTTTACACTATGAAAAGACAAGTTCTGGTTTTTATCCAACAAAAAACTAAAGGACAAGAATAGTCATAAACAAATGTCAAAATTAGAACTCGAGTTGATAAAGAACAAAAAGGAATAAAACACTCTCGTCTTAGTAAATAGATTAAAAAAAAAAACTAGAAAATGGATAACTTACCCGAGAGTGGATTTCTCCTTCGAGCTGCACAACAAACGAACGAAAGCATATTAACAAATGGAAAGAGAAAAATATCAAAAAATGATAAAGAAGAAGAACTTGCTTATCGTAAGAAACTTTAGAAATCGACAACACACATTCGCCCATCACAATCAACTGACTGAGGAACAAACACACTCTGACGGAATTTCAAATTCCAACTTGACTGACGAACTGTTTTTTTTGAAATTACCAATAACCCCTCCAGTTATAAAGAAAAAACTTTTTACTATTTATAGGTGAATGGCGATCATACCAATAAGTTTACAAAAAAACACTTATATACTTAATACAATACAATTGAAAAATATTCATATTAAGTAATTACATACTAGATAAAGCTGAAACACTGGTAAAGGGAAAAAAGAAAGAAAAAAAAAACTCACATTCTTTTAGGGCCTTTTCTATAGCTTTTACATGAAAGCAGTAACACTTAATGATACAAGACTTGACAAACAGTGAATTATAGAGTTATAATCAAGGACATGATGGGGGGAATGCCTATCAGATTCAGGAAGCAGCTACAAATTTCTCCCAAGTACCATATTTTGAGCTGGAAGTTCCACCACCAAATTGCTGCGCGTACTCACATATCACAGTCCGAGCGCAAGCGTCCCATGTCTTGGCTATGTCTTTGAGCGACATCGGCTGTGACAAACTTCTTAGCAATATGTTGAACCTTGCCATAGCTTTGGACGAGAGATCCTCGTTCTCTTTGCTGTTCAACAAAACCAGACCATGCTAAGGTAAGAAAATGATCAAGTTTCTTATAGAGGGTTTCTAGAAAAATTTAGCCAGATGATTTCGGAGAAGATTAAAATTATATGGTAGAAGTTTTGCTGCACTCAGTATGAAGGATCTATCTTGAGATTGAAGGATTTTGCTTGTACCTGGTTTCGTCCGGCAGTTTATCCAGGAGAGATGGAGAGCCGTTGGGATAGCTACAAGGTACTAGTAGACGCAATGGTTGAATAGAAGACTGTAACAGAAAGTACAAAACATATCTTAAGAAGGATAAAATGAAATTATTCGTTTTTTTTCCCCACAAATCTTAACGATATGACCATGCTTTTACCATTTGGGTTGATGAGAGATGAGCCTTCAAGGCTGGGCTGAGAGAAACAGCTGTAAACGAGAATCTCACTGTTGTTCCTTCACAGCCTTTGCTTGCTGTTGCTCCCTCACTAGGATCAGTAGCATCTTCATCATCACTAATCTCAACAACTGTATCTATCAGCCGCTGGTTTATTTCCTTGATTTCCTCCAAAAGCGCATGCTCGGTCTGAAGTCCAAGATTGAGTCCTCAATATTAGAAAAACTGAAACCTTGTTCTTCCGAATCTTCTTTTGTTGTGCGAGTCAATTTTCAGATATTCCTAAGGGAAGTCTAACTGAACAACATACCTCAGTTCTTGCCTTCTTGCCAACAGAAGTCGCAGTAGATTCCAGATCTGATATTTCCGAACATGCAAACTGCTTGCAGTTATCACCAACGCTTCCTTCTAATGAATAAACGCTTAACGGCACTGCAGTTGCGTGACGCTTCATTTTCTTGGTCGCCATCATCCCTTCTTGCGTCATGAACTTTCTTGCTTGGAGACGACATTTAGTCATTGCAACCAAGTCCTCGCCAACTGAAGCTCTTGAACCGTTTCCTGGGGCTGAACCAGCTATCCTATCAACCATACTTACAACAGATCCGATGTCACTTACTGCAGAAGAAAGTGATTGTGGTGAGATGGACTTCACCTGAAAGTAACAAAAACCATACATCATGATCAGAAAATTCAGAACAATGTTTTAACTACAAAAGATGGATGGCAGCAACAACGACGTTAATATTCCCTTAAAAATAGTAATGTTACTTACGGCTCTTATAAGGCGTTCAATAGGCAGCTCAGTAGCACTTGATTTTCCAGATGCACTTGTCAAAGGATTTAAATTATTTCCGTCAGGACTAATAAACTCCTGAAGAAGAGGAGAGGCAGAGATCCCCGGAGTGCCAAATGCAATGGATTGAACTACACCTTGCATTCCAGTTGCTTGTTGGCGTGCAGTATTTCCCATTGTCAACGAAGAAGCTCCAGATTGTTTCTCAGAGTCAACTTGCATAGGGGACGGTGCCAAGGGGGTTGAAGGGGATGGGACAAAGAACGGGGAGTTCGCAGGTTGCACTGGAGTTCCCATCTTGTTAACAGATGAGATCACATTTTTCTGGTCGATCTGGGGAGACAAACGTTGTTGTGTCATCTGAGGAGATGAGCCTGGCAAAAGTTGAGGCGACGTAACAGGAAGCTGAGATCCTGGTTTTAACTGTTGAAGGGGATAATTAGCACGCTGGCCCTGCAGAGAATGTTGCTGAAACATCCCACGACTGACATTCATTCCCTGCCTTGCTGTCAAATCATTCATATCATTTTGTGCCACTTGCTGTCTTGCTTGCAACTGTTGCTGCTGCTGCTGCATCTGGCGCTGTTGAAATTGCTGTTTGAGCTGCTGCTGCTGCGTCATTTGTTGGTCTTTCTGTTGCTTGAGGTGGTGTTGCTGAAGCATATTACTGGAACTTAACTGGGTTTGATTAACGTTAGACTGCAGTTTGCTTAACCCACTTTGAGCAGAGGCAGAACTGTTATTTACTTGTTGATAAGTATTTTGTTGCATTGATCTCATGGCAACCTGCTGGCCATTATTCAGTGCATTTCCTTGGCCTGACTCTAAACTAGAAGCCGATACGAAACTGGGAACATTCTGCTGTGGTGCTGAAGCTCCAGGACGAGATGATAGAACATTGTTCTGCATATTTTCATGACTACTCTGTTGTGCCCTAGGCACAGAACCCGGCATGCTCATTGATTGCATCTGCGGATTTGCTTGACTATCATGAGAATGATTACCGTTCTGAGATGAATGTTGCTGCATAGGCTGCATCTGAGATTGCGGAAGCTGCCCTTGCTGTACTGGCTTCCTCGGCCTGTGCGTAGTTACGAAATCTATAATCTGCTTCTC
>MU108770.1:0-19812 GCA_012274485.2 Sinapis alba | reverse complement strand
ATGTAAGCTCAAGAAATTGGAGCTTGGTAGGCTGCTGCAGTGGTGAAGTTATGGGTCGTAACATGTGTTACACATGGAGAGAAATGTGTTACACATGCTTCGGAGAATAAAAAGGAAACGTCAAGATGTGATATTGTGGGATATTTCCATATGTTTAGTTGACGAAATTGAAAGATTTTGGATGCTAAAATATAGGAAATAATATATTAGATAATAGGAAAAGATTATTTAATATATATTTTGGTTTTTACCTAGTTTGAGGATTAGGGCTTTTTATTGTAATTCTTAGAGAGAAACACAAAAAGGGTTTTGGGGTTTCATTGCTGAGTGTTGGGAGACTTGATCAACAGGTGTTGAGTCAAGCAAGTGGGGTGTGTTAGGAATCGATCCGTGTCGAGTCGTGTAATTCGGATCAAGCAAGTTTCTAAGAGATTGCACAAATGATTTTTAATAAAAGAGATTTGTGTTCTTGGAATTATTTTGTGCCTTGTGTATTCGCTGTATCTCGATTCTACGGAATCACTATGTAAAAAACTTTATTTGGAACCATTATTTAGTGGAGAGTATCCATGAAGTTGAATAAATCCCAAAGGAGTTATGTTTAAGAAGTTATTCCACTTTCTATTCAGGATATCCATTTTTAGACTGTTTGGACATATGACAAGTTCTTGAAGCTTCAAATCAAACCAGGATAAATCACTATGTAAAAATCTTTATTTGGAACCATTATTTAGTGGAGAGTATCCATGAATTTGAATAAATCCCAAAGGAGATATGTTTAAGAAGTTATTCCACTTTCTAATCAGGATATCCATGTTTAGCCTTTTTGGACATATGACAAGTTCTTCAAGATTTTAATCAAACCAGGATGAATCACTATGTAAGAAGCTTGATTTGGAACCATTATTCAGTGGAGAGTATCCATGAAGTTGAATAAATCCCAATGGAGTTATGTGTAAGAAGTTATTCTACTTTCTAATCATGATATCCATGTTTAGCAGGTTTGGACATATGACAAGTTCTTGAAGCTTCTAATCAAACATGGATGAATCACTATGTAAGAAGCTTGATATGGAACCATTATTCAGTGGATAGTATCTATGAAGTTGAATAAATCCCAAAGGAGTTATGTTTAAGAAGTTATTCCACTTTCTAATCAGGATATCCATGTTTAGCCTGTTTGGACATATGGCAAGTTCTTCAAGCTTCTAATCAAACCAGGATGAATCACTATGTAAGAATCTTGATTTGGAAACATTATTCAGTGGAGAGTATCCATGAAATTGAATAAATCCCCATGGAGTTATGTTTAAGAAGTTATTCCACTTTCTAATCAGGATATCCTTGTTTAGCCTGTTTGGACATATGGCAAGTTCTTCAAGCTCCTAATTAAACCAGGATGAATCACTATGTAAGAAGCTTGATTTGGAACCATTAATCAATGGATATTCTTTCATAAAGTTTAATAAATTCCATAGGAGTTATGTTGAAGAAGTTATTCCACTTTCTAATCAGGATATCCATGTTTAGCCTGTTTGGACGTATGGCAAGTTCTTCATGCTTCTAAACAAACCAAGATGAATCACTATGTAAGAAGNAGCTTGATTTGGAACCATTAATCAATGGATATTCTTTCATAAAGTTTAATAAATTCCATAGGAGTTATGTTGAAGAAGTTATTCCACTTTCTAATCAGGATATCCATGTTTAGCCTGTTTGGACGTATGGCAAGTTCTTCATGCTTCTAAACAAACCAAGATGAATCACTATGTAAGAAGCTTGATTTGGAACCATTAATAAGTGGAGAGTCTTTCATGAAGTTTAATAAATCTCATAGGAGTTATGTTGAATAAGTTATTCCACTTTATAATCAGGATATCCATGTTTAGCATGTTTGAACATATGGCAAGTTCTTCAAGCTTTTAATCAAACCAGGATGAATCACTATGTAAGAAGCTTGATTTGGAACCATTAATAAGTGGAGAGTCTTTCATAAAGTTGAAAAAATCTCATAGGAGTTCTGTTGAATAAGTTATTCCACTTTCTAATCAGGATATCCATGTGTTAACCTGTTTGGACATATGGAAAGTTCTTCAAGCTTCTAATCAAACCAAGATGAATCACTATGTAAAAGCTTGATTTGGAACCATTAATCAATGGATATTCTTTCATGAAGTTTAATAAATCCCATAGGAGTTATGTTGAAGAAGTTATTCCACTTTCTAATCAGGATATCCATGATTAGCCTGTTTGGACGTATGGCAAGTTCTTCATGCTTCTAAACAAACCAAGATGAATGTTTAAGTAAGAAGCTTGATATGGAACCATTATTCAGTTGAGAGTATCCATGAAGTTGAATAAATCCCAATGGAGTTATGTTTAAGAAGTTATTCCACTTTCTAATAAGGATATCCATGTTTAGCATAGTTGTACATATGGCAAGTTCTTCATGCTTCTAAACAAACCAAGATGAGTCACTATGTAAGAAGCGTGATTTGGAACCATTATTGAGTGTAGAGTATCCATGAAGTTGAATAAAGCCCAAAGGAGTTATGTTTAAGAAGTTATTCCACTTTCTAATCATGATATCCATGTTTAGCTTGTTTGGACATATGGCAAGTTCTTGAAGCTTCTAATCAAACCAGGATGAATCATTATGAAATAAGCTTGATTTGAAACCATTATTCAGTTGAGAGTATCCATGAAGTTGAATAAATCCCAATCGAGTTATGTTTAAGAAGTTATTCTACTTTCTAATCAAGATATCCATGTTTAGCTTGTTTGGACATATGACAAGTTCTTGAAGCTTCTAATCAAACCAGGATGAATCACTATGTAAGAAGCTTGATTTGGAACCATTATTAAGTGGAGAGTATCCATGAAGTTGTGTAAATCCCAAAGGAGTTATGTTTGAGAAGTTATTCCACTTTCTATTCAGGATATCCATTTTTCGGCTTTTTGGACATATGACAAGTTCTTCAAGCTTCTAATACAACCAGGATGAATCACTATGTAAAAAACTTTATTTGGAACCATTATTTAGTGGAGATTATACATGAAGTTGAATAAATCCCAAAGGATATATGTTTAAGAAGTTATTCCACTTTCTCATCAGGATATCCATGTTTAGCCTGTTTGGACATATGGCAAGTTCTTCAAGCTCCTAATCAAACCAGGATGAATCATTATATAATAAACTTGATTTGGAACCATTATTCAGTGGATATTATACATGAAATTGAATAAATCCCAAAGGAGTTATGTTTAAGAAGTTATTCCACTTTCTAATCAGGATATCCATGTTTAGCCTGTTTGGACATATGGCAAGTTCTTCAAGCTTCTAATCAAACCAGGATGAATCACTATGTTAAAAGCTTTATTTGGAACCATTATTTAGTGGAGAGTATCCATGAAGTTGAATAAATCCCAAAGGAGTTATGTTTAAGAAGTTATTCCCCTTTCTATTCAGGATATCCATTTTTAGCCTGTTTGGACATATGACAGGTTCTTGAAGGTTCTAATCAAACCAGGATGAATCACTATGTAAAAAACTTTATTTGGAACCATTATTTAGTGGAGAGTATCCGTTAAGTTGAATAAATCCCAAAGGAGATATGTTTAAGAAGTTATTCTACTTTCTAATCATGATATCCATGTTTAGCCTGTTTGGACATATGACAAGTTCTTCAAGCTTTTAATTAAACCAGGATGAATCACTATGTAAGAAGCTTGATTTGGAACCATTATTCAGTGGAGAGTATCCATGAAGTTTAATAAATCCCAATGGAGTTATGTGTAAGAAGTTATTCTACTTTCTAATCATGATATCCATGTTTAGCCTGTTTGGACATATGACAAGTTCTTGAAGCTTCTAATCAAACCAGGATGAATCACTATGTAAGAAGCTTTATTTGGAACCATTATTCAGTGGATAGTATCCATGAAGTTGAATGAATCCCAAAGGAGTTATGTTTAAGAAGTTATTCCACTTTCTAATAAGGATATACATGTTTAACCTGTTTGGACATATGGCAAGTACTTCAAGCTTCTAATCAAACCAGGATGAATCACTATGTAAGAAGCTTGATTTGGAACCATCAATAAATGGATATTCTTTCATGAAGTTTAATAAATCCCATAGGAGTTATGTTGAAGAAGTTATTCCACTTTCTAATCAAGATATCCATGATTAGCCTGTTTGGACGTATGGCAAGTTCTTCATGCTTCTAAACAAACCAAGATGAATGTTTAAGTAAGAAGCTTGATATGGAACCATTATTCAGTTGAGAGTATCCATGAAGTTGAATAAATCCCAATGGAGTTATGTTTAAGAAGTTATTCCACTTTCTAATAAGGATATCCTTGTTTAGCATAGTTGGACATATGACAAGTTCTTGAAGCTCTTAATCAAACCAGGATGAATCACTATGTAAGAAGATTAATTTGGAACCATTATTAAGTGGAGAGTATCCATGAAGTTGAATAAATCCCAAAGGAATTATGTTTAAGAAGTTATTCCACTTTCTAATGAAGATATCCATGTTTAGCCTGTTTGGACATATGGCAAGTTCTTCAAGCTTCTAAACCAACCAGGATGAATCACTATGTAAGAAGCTTTATTTGGAACCATGAATCAGTGGAGAGTATCCATGAAGTTAAATAAATCCCAAAGGAGTTATGTTTAAGAAGTTATTCCACTTTCTAATCAGGATATCCATGTTAAGCATGTTTGGACATATGACAAGTTCTTCAAGCTTTTAATCAAACCAGTATGAATCACTTTGCTAGAAGATTGATATGGAACCATTATTCAGTGGAGAGTCTCTATGAAGTTGAATAAATCCCAAAGGAGTTATGTTTAAGAAGTTATTCCAGTTTCTAATCAGGATATCCATGTTTAGCCTGTTTGGACATATGGCAAGTTCTTCATGCTTCTAAACAAACCAAGATGAATCACTATGTAAGAAGCTTGATTTGGAACCATTATTGAGTGTAGAGTATCCATGAAGTTGAATAAATCCCAAAGGAGTTATGTTTAAGAAGTTATTCCACTTTCTAATCAGGATATCCATGTTTAGCTTGTTTGGACATATGGCAAGTTCTTGAAGCTTCTAATCAAACAAGGATGAATCACTATGAAATAAGCTTGATTTGAAACCATTATTCAGTTGAGAGTATCCATGAAGGTTAATAAATCCCAATCGAGTTATGTTTAAGAAGTTATTCTACTTTCTAATCAAGATATCCATGTTTAGCCTGTTCGGACATATGACAAGTTCTTGAAGCTTCTAATCAAACCAGGATGAATCACTATGTAAGAAGCTTGATTTGGAACCATTATTAAGTGGATAGTATCCATGAAGTTGTGTAAATCCCAAAGGAGTTATGTTTGAGAAGTTATTCCACTTCTATTCAGGATATCCATTTTTCGCCTGTTTGGACATATGACAAGTTCTTCAAGCTTCTATTCAAACCAGGATGAATCACTATGTAAAAAACTTTATTTGGAACCATTATTTAGTGGAGAGTATACATGAAGTTGAATAAATCCCAAAGGATATATGTTTAAGAAGTTATTCCACTTTCTCATCAGGATATCCATGTTTAGCATGTTTGGACATATGGCAAGTTCTTCAAGCTCCTAATCAAACCAGGATGAATCACTATATAATAAACTTGATTTGGAACCATTATTCAGTGGATATTATACATGAAATTGAATAAATCCCAAAGGAGTTATGTTTAAGAAGTTATTCCACTTTCTAATCAGGATATCCATGTTTAGCCTGTTTGGACATATTGCAAGTTCTTCAAGTTTCTAATCAAACCAGGATTAATCACTATGTAAAAAGCTTTATTTGGAACCATTATTTAGTGGAGAGTATCCATGAAGTTGAATAAATCCCGAAGGAGTTATGTTTAAGAAGTTATTCCACTTTCTATTCAGGATATCCATTTTTAGCCTGTTTGGACATATGACAAGTTCTTGAAGGTTCTAATCAAACCAGGATGAATCACTATGTAAAAAACTTTATTTGGAACTATTATTTAGTGGAGAGTATCCATGAAGTTGAATAAATCCCAAAGGAGATATGTTTAAGAAGTTATTCTACTTTCTAATCATGATATCCATGGTTAGCCTGTTTGGACATATGACAAGTTCTTCAAGCTTTTAATCAAACCAGGATGAATCACTATGTAAGAAGCTTGATTTGGAACCATTATTCAGTGGAGAGTATCCATGAAGTTGAATAAATCCCAATGGAGTTATGTGTAAGAAGTTATTCTACTTTCTAATCATGATATCCATGTTTAGCCTGTTTGGACATATGACAAGTTCTTGAAGCTTCTAATCAAACCAGGATGAAGTACTATGTAAGAAGCTTGATTTGGAACCATTATTCAGTGGAGAGTATCCATGAAGTTGAATAAATCTCATAGGAGTTATGTTGAAGAAGTTATTCCACTTTCTAATCAGGATATCCATGTTTAGCCTGTTTGGACATATGGCAAGTTCTTCAAGCTTTTAATCAAACCAGGATGAATCACTATGTAAGAAGCTTGATTTGGAACAATTAATAAGTGGAGAGTCTTTCATGAAGTTGAATAAATCTCATAGGAGTTATGTAAAATAAGTTATTCCACTTTCTAATCAGGATATCCATGTTTAGCCTGTTTGGACATATGGCAAGTTCTTGATGTTTCTAATCAAACCAGGATGAATCACTATGCAAAAAGCTTTATTTTGAACCATTATTCAGTAGAGAGTATCCATGAAGTTTAATAAATCCCAAAGGAGTTATGTTTCAGAAGTTATTCCACTTTCTAATCGGGATATCTATGTTTAGCCTGTTTGGACATATGACAAGTTCTTCAAGCTTTTAATCAAACCAGGATGAATCACTATGCAAGAAGCTTGATTTGGAACCATTATTCAGTGGATAGTATCCATGAAGTTGACTAAATCCCAATGGAGTTATGTTTAAGAAGTTATTCTACTTTCTAATTAGGATATCCATGTTTAGCCTGTTTGGACATATGCCAAGTTCTTGAAGCTTCTAATCAAACCAATATGAATCACTATGTAAGAAGCTTGTTTTGGAATCATTATTCAGTGGAGAGTATCCATGAAGTTGAATCAACCCCAAAGTAGTTATGTTTAAGAAGTTATTCCACTTTCTAACACGATATCCATGTTTAATATGTTTGGACATATGGCAAGTTCTTGAAGCTTCTAATCAAACCAGGATGAATCACTATGTAAGAATTTTTATTTGGAAACATTATTCAGTGGATAGTATCCATGAAATTGAATAAATCCCCATGGAGTTATGTTTAAGAAGTTATTCCACTTTCTAATCAAGATATCCATGTTTAGCCTGTTTGGACATATGGCAAGTTCTTCAAGCTCCTAATCAAACCAGGATGAATCACTATGTAATAAGCTTGATTTGGAAACATTATTCAGTGGATATTATACATGAAATTGAATAAATCCCAAAGTAGTTATGTTTAAGAAGTTATTCCACTTTTTAATCAGGATATGCATGTTTAGCATGTTTGGACATATGGCAAGTTCTTCAAGCTTCTAATCAAACCAGGATGAATCACTATGTAAAAAGCTTGATTTGGAACCATTAATAAGTGGAGAGTCTTTCATGAAGTTGAATAAATCTCATAGGAGTTATGTTGAATAAGTTATTCCACTTTATAATCAGGATATCCATGTTTAGCCTGTTTGGACATATGGCAAGTTCTTCAAGCTTTTAATCAAACCAGGATGAATCACTATGCAAGAAGCTTGATTTGGAACCATTATTCACTGGAGAGTATCCATGAAGTTGAATAAATACCAAAGGAGTTATGTTTAAGAAGTTATTCCACTTTTTAATCAGGATATCCATGTTTAGCCTGTTTGGACATATAGCAAGTTCTTCAAGCTTTTAATCAAACTAGGATGAATCACTATGTAAGAAGCTTGATTTGGAACCATTAATAAGTGGAGAGTCTTTCATGAAATTGAATAAATCTCATAGGAGTTATGTTGAATAAATTATTCCACTTTCTAATAAGGATATCCATGTTTAACCTGTTTGGACATATGACAAGTTCTTCAAGCTTCTAATCAAACCTGGATGAATCATTATGTAAGAAGCTTGATTTGGAACCATTAATCAATGGATATTCTTTCATGAAGTTTAATAAACCCCATAGGAGTTATGTTGAAGAAGTTATTCCACTTTCTAATCATGATATCCATGATTAGCCTGTTTGGACGTATGGCAAGTTCTTCATGCTTCTAAACAAACCAAGATCAATCACTATGTAAGAAGCTTGATATGGAACCATTATTCAGTTGAGAGTATCCATGAAGTTGAATAAATCCCAAAGGAGTTATGTTTAAGAAGTTATTCCACTTTCTAATCAGGATATCCATGTTTAGCATAGTTGGACATATGACAAGTTCTTGAAGCTTTTAATCAAACCAGGATGAATCACTATGTAAGAAGATTGATTTGGAACCATGATTCTGTGGAGAGTGTCCATGAAGTTGAATAAATCCCAAAGGAGTTATGTTTAAGAAGTTATTTCACTTTCGAATCAGGATATCCATGTTTAGCCTGTTTGGACATATGGCAAGTTCTTCAAGCTTTTAATCAAACCAGGATGAATCAGTATGTAACAAGCTTGATTTGGAACAGTTAATCAGTGGAGAGTCTTTCATGAAGTTGAATAAATCCCATAGGAGTTATGTCGAAGAAGTTATTACACTTTCTAATCAGGATATCCATGATTAAACTTTTTGGACATATGGCAAGTTCTTCATGCTTCTAAACAAACCAAGATGAATCACTATGTAAGAAGCTTGATTTGGAACCATTGTTCAGTGGAGAGTATCCATGAAGTTGAATAAATCCCAATGGAGTTATGTTTAAGAAGTTATTCCACTTTCTAATAATGATATCCATGTTTAGCATGTTTGGACATATGGCAAGTTCTTCAAGCTTCTAGTCAAACCAGGATGAATCACTATGTAAAAAGCTTGATTTGGAAACATTAATCAGTGGAGAGTCTTTTATGAAGTTGAATAAATCTCATAGGAGTTATGCTTAATAAGTTATTCCACTTTCTAATCTGGATATCCATGTTTAGCCGGTTTGGACATATGACAAGTTCTTGAAGCTTCTAATCAAACCAGGATGAATTACTATGCAAGAAGCTTGATTTGGAACCATTATTCAGTGGAGAGTATCCATTAATTGAATAAATCCCAATGGAGTTATGTTTAAGAAGTAATTCTACTCTCTAATCATGATATCCATGTTTAGCATGTTTGGAGATATTATAAGTTCTTGAAGCTTCTAATCATACCAGGATGAATAACTATGTAAAAGCTTGATTTAGAACCATTATTCGGTGGAGAGTATCCATGAAGTTAAATAAATCCCAAAGGAGTTATGTTTAAGAAGTTATTCCACTCTCTAATCAGGATATCCATGTTTAGCATGTTTGGACATATGACAAGTTCTTGAAGTTTCTAATCAAACCAGGATGAATCACTATGTAAGAAGCTTGATTTGGAACCATTAATCAATGGAGATTCTTTCATGAAGTTGAATAAATCCCAAAGGAATTAACTTGAAGAAGTTATTCCACTTTCTAATCAGGATATCCATGTTTAGCCTGTTTCGACATATGGCAAATTCTTCAAGCTTCTAATTAAACCAGGATGAATCACTATTTAAGAATCTTGATTTGGAACCATTATTCAGTGGAGAGTATCCATGAAGTTGAATCAATCCCAAAGTAGTTATGTTTAAGAAGTTATTCCACTTTCTAATCATGATATCCATGTTTAGCCTGTTTGGACATATGACAAGTTCTTGAAGCTTCTAATCAAACCAGGATGAATCACTATGTAAAAAGCTTGAATTGGAACCATTATTTAGCGGAGATTATCCATGAACTTGAATAAATCCCAATGGAGTTATGTTTAAGAAGTAATTCTACTTTCTAATCAGGATATTAATGCTTAGCCTTTTTGGACATATGGCAAGTTCTTGAAGCTTCTAATAAAACCAGAATGAATCACTAGGCAAGAAGCTTGATTTTGAACCATTAATCAATGGAGATTCTTTCATGAAGTTGAATAAATCCCAATGGAGTTATGTTGAAGAAGTTATTCCCCTTTCTAATCAGGATATCCATGTTTAGCCTTTTTGGACATATGGCAAGTTCTTCAAGCTTCTAATCAAACCAGGATGAAACACTATGTAAGAAGCTTGATTTGGAACCATTATTCAGTGGAGAGTATCCATGAACTTGAATCAATCCCAAAGGAGTTATGTTTAAGAAGTTATTCCACTTTCTAATCAGGTTATCCATGTTTAGCCTATTTAGTCATATGACAAGTTCTTGAAGCTTTTAATCAAACCAGGATGAATCACTATGCAAGAAACTTGATTTGGAACCATTATTCAGCGGAGTGTTGGAAAAGCTAAGAATAGCTAAGAACATGAACTCACTTTTCAAGAATGGAAGAGACAATCAACTTGTGATTGAATCCTCTCAGTAAACAATCAATACAACCATCTGAATCTAGAGAGATTAAGTGGCTGTGAGCTTGATACAAGAACTAGAATTAAACTATCTCTAGTATGAATCTCTCCTTGTGAAGTAACAACACTGATAGTTTGTGTACTTAAGCTTAAAAGGAGTTAGAATCAGTAACCTAGAGAACACAGTAGATAAAGAAGACTTTAGAGGTGATTTTAGAGTAGAATGGGTAAGCAATGATCTGCCCTTAGGCAGATCCAAAACGTGTAACAATATCTCCCTACATTTGTATTTCTATAAAGAACACTTTGTAAAGGGATGGTAGTACATGATTGTTGTATAAGCTTATCTCTTATTTCTTGTTTTAATATTTGTTTGCTTACAACATATTTAAAGGCCAAGATGAGAGAGAGAGAGGAAAGCAATAACACACTGGATAAAAGGGTGCATTCTGACCCAACAACTCTATTTAAACCAAATCTACTTTAATTCAAATTTCACTTGCCTAGAAGCTTCCTCACGTGCTCCCACTTGTACAGAAGCTTACCCATTTCCAGCTTGACTTCTTATTGACATCAAGTGTGGCATTCAAAGTTTTCTCAAGTCTGGCGAGCCTTATAAAGCCTTATAAAACTTCCTTATAAAACCTTATAAGACTCTAGCTTAATTCTCTTCAGGAAGAAACCACATTGTTTCTTCCTCTCTCTTTAGTTCTTCATCTTGTGGATAGCTTCTAGTGGATGTGTTCCAGTGGATGGGTTCCAGTGGATGGGTTCCTGTGGATAGCTGTTCTTTATTGATTCATGTCAACAATTTGCACATTGCTCCTTTCCTTGTTGCACATGTCTTGAATACTTGCAACACTTCATGACTCTACAGCCTATTTCTCTTAAGTACACACGCCCAATCTTTGCACAATCTTTGTCTTGGCCGTGTGTTATCTTCATTGAGGCTTGATCATGGCTTGTTCTTCTTCAGTTTGGTGTGGAGATGTTTGGCCTTCACTTCCTTTGTTTGGCCTTCACATCTCCTTGTCTTGCTTCACTCTAATACCCTCCCTCAAGCTTGGGCTGCGGAAGCCATTGGTTCCAAAGGCCAATCTTGCAACACGCAAATGACTACCTCATTAAAAACCTCACCATGTAAAACCACTTTGGATAAAATCATGATGAGGACAAAAAGAGTATAGCCTTTACGGTGCATTTGGATAGCTATGACCTTGGCTTCAATTGAACTTGAAGCTTCTTTGATTTATGATCTTCTTTTGTGGCTAGAACATGTCTTAGAACCGCGATGTGACACCATGAGGAACCGTGTGTGACACCACTTCTCTTGACTAAAAAAACGGAATGACACTAGACTCCATGCTTGTGAGCTATGCGTTCTTGATACTTCACATGAAGCTTAAAGGTCCTTTAGCTAACATCTTGCTGGTGAGCTGATTCATCACTTTCCTACAGTCACTTCTCCTCAATATCTTCTTGTCTTGGGTCCATGAATCTGAGGCCATTGGTTCTAACCCCCAAAGCTTGCTTCTGATGCTGCCTTAGATCAACCAAACTTGCATTGTCTTCTTGAGACAACCAAGCACAAACACCAATCACCATTCTTAAACTTAGAACCTGTTGAGTATGGTTAGATTCAAAGCACAAAATTAGTGAGTGATGGAGAGAATAAAGTAACGAGATAATATGAGAATAAGTAACAAGAGTATGAGAGAATAATGGAAAATAAGAGTATGGTGCAGAATGAGAGTTTTGCGGAAGCAGTTTCAGTCCATCGCCTTCAAGCTTCATGGATGATCAACAATGCTGGTGAGGCATGGACATCCCACCAGTTAACACATTTTTAAAACATTTTTCAAATCAGATTACTCAAGAATCTGTTCAAAACATTTTCAAGATTCAAATCCTTTCTTTTTTTTTTAAAGGATTCTACAAAATCAATCTTCATGAAAATCACTTTTCTTCAAATCACCATCAGTCTCTCTCCCTCCCTCAAGCATTGGTTTCATTAGACTTAGAATCTTTTACCAAGTTTTGAAAAATTGAGAGACAAAGGGTTGATAAGAAACTGATAATGTTTGAGACCAAAACAAGCAAGGACTCCATCTTTTAAAACCGATTATAAAGCACACAACAAATGGAGTCTTTTGTTTCATTTCCCTCCCTTAGGCTTTGTTTAGGATCACAACTCAAGGTAAGGACCACATCTTACACATGGGAGTGAAGAAACCAACACAGACCTCCATCTTGCCCTCTTTGAAGAAGTCATTAGACAAGATGAAGAATTAAAGCAAAAAGTTTCAAAGAGAACGCTTGGAAATCTATTTTTTTTTTCAGACACAAGTTTAATCTTTTCTCCCTCCCTCAAGCTCGTATGAACAGATTTTTAATCTTTCATCCAAAGGCTTAAACAATGAGGAGATTAAAGGAAGAGTCATTGATTTAAAGAAAACTTTTAAAGACTTGCATCTTGAGTAAACACTCAGATTTTCAAAATTTACTTCATCTAAACTCTCTACTGTCCAAGTTTTGAATACTAGCCACACAGCTCCTCAAAACGAAATTTTAAAGTGAGAGAGAGTTTCAGATTGAAGAAAAAATCGCCAAGAAGAAGTGAGTTCAGCCCAAGAAGAGCAACAAAGCTCTGATATCATGTTGGAAAAGCTAAGAATAGCTAATAACATGAACTCACTTTTCAAGAATGGAAGAGACAATCAACTTGTGATTGAATCCTCTCAGTAAACAATCAATACAACCATCTGAATCTAGAGAGATTAGGTGGCTGTGAGCTTGATACAAGAACTAGAATTAAACTATCTCTAGTATGAATCTCTCCTTGTGAAGTAACACAACACTGATAGTTTGTGTACTTAAGCTTAAAAGGAGTTAGAATCAGTAACCTAGAGAACACAGTAGATAAAGAAGACTTTAGAGGTGATTTTAGAGTAGAATGGGTAAGCAATGATCTGCCCTTAGGCATATCCAAAACGTGTAACAATATCTCCCTACATTGTGATTTCTATAAAGAACACTTAGTAAAGGGATGGTAGTACATGATTTTTGTATAAGCTTATCTCTTATTTCTTGTTTTAATATTTGTTTGCTTACAGCATATTTAAAGGCCAAGATGAGAGAGAGAGGAAAGCAATAACACACTGGATAAAAGGGTGTATTCTGACCCAACAGCTCTATTTAAACCAAATCTACTTTAATTCAAATTCCACTTGCCTAGAAGCTTCCCCACGTGCTCCCACTTGTACAGAAGCGTATCCACGTCTAGCTTGACTTCTAATTGACATCAAGTCTGGCATTAAATGTTCTCTCAAGTCTGGCGAGCCTTATAAAGCCTTATAAAACCTTCTTATAAAACCTTATAAGACTCTAGCTTAATTCTCTTCAGGAAGAAACCAGATTGTTTCTTCGTCTCTCTTTAGTTCTTCATCTTGTGGATAGCTTCCAGTGGATGGGTTCCAGTGGATGGGTTCCTGTGGATGGGTTCCTGTGGATAGCTGTCCTTTATTGATTCATGTCAACAATTTGCACATTGCTCCTTTCCTTGTTGCACATGTCTTGAATACTTGCAACACTTCATGACTCTACAGCCTATTTCTCTTAAGTACACACGCCCAATCTTTGCACAATCTTTGTCTTGGCCGTGTGTTATCTTCATTGAGGCTTGATCATGGCTTGTTCTTCTTCAGTTTGGTGTGGAGATGTTTGGCCTTCACTTCCTTTGTTTGGCCTTCACATCTCCGTGTCTTACTTCACTCTAATACGGAGAGTATCCATGAAGTTGAATAAATCCCAAGTGATTTATGTTTAAGAAATAATTCTACAGTCTAATCATGACATCCATGTTTAGCCTGTTTGGACATATGGCAAGTTCTTGAAGCTTCAAATCAAACCAGGATTAATCACTATGAAGGAAGCTTGATTTGGAACCATTAATCAATGGATATTCTTTCATGAAGTTGAATAAATCCCATAGGAGTTATGTTGAATAACTTATTCCACTTTCTAATCAGGATATCCATGTTTAGCATGTTTGGACATATGAACAGGTTCTTCAAGCTTCTAATCAAACCAGGATGAATCACTATGTAAGAAGCTTGATTTGGAACCATTAATCAATGGAGATTCTTTTATGAAGTTGAATAAATCCCATAGGAGTTATCTTGAAGAAGTTATTCCACTTTCTAATCAGGATATCCATGTTTAGCCTGTTTGGACATATGACCAGTTCTTGAAGCTTCTAATCAAACCAGGATGAATCACTATGTAAGAAGCTTGATTTGGAACCATTATTTAGTGGAGAGTATCCATGAAGTTGAATAAATCCCAAAGGAGTTATGTTTAAGAAGTTATTCCACTTTCTAATCAGGATATCCATGTTTTGCATGTTTGGACATATGACAAGTTTTTCAAGCTTTTAATCAAACCAGGATGAATCACTATGTAAAAATATTGATGTGGAACAATTCATAATTGGAGAGTCTTTCATGAAGTTGAATAAATCTCATAGGAGTTATGTTGAATAAGTTATTCCATTTTCTAATCAGGATATCCATGTTTAGCCTGTTTGGACATATGGCAAGTTCTTCAAGCTTTTAATCAAACCGGGATGAATCACTATGCAAGAAGCTTGATTTGGAACCATTATTCAGTGGAGAGTATCCATGAAGTTGAATAAATCCCAAATGAGTTATGTTCAAGAAGTTATTCCACTTTCTAATCAGGATATCCATGTTTAGCTTGTTTGGACATATGGCAAGTTCTTGAAGCTTCTAATCAAACCATGATGAATCACTATGCTAGAAGCTTGATTTGGAACCATTATTCAGTGGAGAGTATCAATGAAGTTGAATAAATACCAGTGGAGTTATGTTTAAGAAGTTATTCTACTTTCTAATCAGGATATCCATGTTTAGCATGTTTGGACATATGACAAGTTCTTGAAGCTTCTAATCAAACCAGGATGAATCACTATGTAAGAAGCTTGATTTGGAACCATTATTCAGTGGAGAGTATCCATGAATTTGAATAAATCCCAAAGGAGTTATGTTTAAGAAGTTATTCCACTTTCTAATCAGGATATCCATGTTTAGCCTGTTTGGACATATGGAAATTCTTCAAGCTTTTAATCAAACCAGGATGAATCACTATGCAAGAAGCTTAATTTGGAACCATTATTCAGTGGAGAGTATCCATGAAGTTGAACAAATCCCAATGGAGTTATGTTTAAGAAGTTATTCTACTTTCTAATAAGGATATCCATGTTTAGCCTTGTTTGGACATATGACAAGTTCTTGAAGCTTCTAATCAAACCAGGATAAATCACTATGTAAGAAGCTTGATTTGGAACCATTATTCAGTAGAGAGTATCCATGAAGTTGAATAAATCTCATAGGAGTTATGTTGAAGAAGTTATTCCACTTTCTAATCAGGATATTCATGTTTAGCCTGTTTGGACATATGTCAAGTTCTTCAAGCTTTTAATCAAACCAGGATGAATCAATATGTAAGAACCTTGATTTGGAACAATTAATAAGTGGAGAGTTTTTCATGAAGTTGAATAAATCTCATAGGAGTTTTGTTGAATAAGTTATTCCACTTTCTAATCAGGATATCCATGTTTAGCCTGTTTGGACATATGGCAAGTTCTTCAAGCTTCTAATCAAACCAGGATAAATCACTATGCAAGAAGCTTGATTTGGAACCATTATTCAGTGGAGAGTATCCACGAAGTTGAATAAATCCCAAAGGAGTTAAGAAGTTATTCTACTTTCTAATCAGGATATCCATGTTTAGCATGTTTGGACATATGACAATTTCTTGAAGCTTCTAATCAAACGAGGATGAATCACTATGTAAGAAGCTTGATTTGGAAGCATTATTCAGTGGAGAGTATCCATGAAGTTTAATAAATCTCAAAGGAGTTATGTTTAAGAAGTAATTTTACTTTCTAATCAGGGTATTCATGTTTAGCATGTTTGGACATATGGCAAGTTCTTCAAGCTTCTAATAAAACCAGGATGAAATACTATGTAAGAAGCTTGATTCGGTGGATAGTATCCATGAAGTTGAATAAATCCCAAAGAAATTATGTTTAAGAAGTTATTCCACTTTCTAATAAGGATATCCATGTTTAGCCTGTTTGGACATATGGCAAGTTCTACAAGCTCCTAATCAAACCAGGATAAATCACTATGTAATAAGCTTGATTTGGAACCATTATTCAGTGGAGAGTATACATGAGAATGAATAAATCCCAAAGGAGTTATGTTTAAGAAGTTATTCCACTTTCTAATCAGGATATCCATGTTTTGCATGTTTGGATGATGACAAGTTTTTCAAGCTTTTAATAAAACCAGGATGAATCACTATGTAAAAATATTGATGTGGAACAATTAATAATTGGAGAGTCTTTCATGAAGTTGAATAAATCTCATAGGAGTTATGTTGAATAAGTTATTCCACTTACTAATCAGGATATCCATGTTCAGTCTGTTTGGACATAGGGCAAGTTCTTCAAGCTTTTAATCAAACCGGGATGAATCACTATGCAAGAAGCTTGATTTGGAACCAATATTCAGTGGAGAGTATCCATGAAGTTGAATAAATCCCAAATGAGTTATGTTCAAGAAGTTATTCCACTTTCTAATCAGGATATCCATGTTTAGCCTGTTTGGACATATGGCAAGTTCTTGAAGCTTCTAATCAAACCATGATTAATCACTATGCTAGAAGCTTGATTTGGAACCATTATTCAGTGGAGAGTATCAATGAAGTTGAATAAATCCCAATGGAGTTATGTTTAAGAAGTTATTCTACTTTCTAATCAGGATATCCATGTTTAGCATGTTTGGACATATGACAAGTTCTTGAAGCTTCTAATCAAACCAGGATGAATCACTATGTAAGAAGATTGATTTGGAACCATTATTCAGTGGAGAGTATCCATGAATTTGAATAAATCCCATAGGAGTTATCTTGAAGAAGTTATTCCACTTTCTAATCAGGATATCCATGTTTAGCCTGTTTGGACATATGACCAGTTCTTGAAGCTTCTAATCAAACCAGGATGAATCACTATGCAAGAAGCCATTTTTGAAACCATTATTCAGTGGAGAGTATCCATGAAGTTGAACAAATCCCAATGGAGTTATGTTTAAGAAGTTATTCTACTTTCTAATCAGGATATCCATGTTTAGCCTTGTTTGGAAATATGATAAGTTCTTGAAGCTTCTAATCGAACCAGGATAAAGCACTATGTAAGAAGCTTGATTTGGAACCATTATTCAGTAGAGAGTATCCATGAAGTTGAATAAATCTTATAGGAGTTATGTTGAAGAAGTTATTCCACTTTCTAATCAGGATATCCATGTTTAGCCTGTTTGGACATATGTCAAGTTCTTCAAGATTTTAATCAAACCAGGATGAATCACTATGTAAGAACCTTGATTTGGAACAATTAATAAGTGGAGAGTTTTTTATGAAGTTGAATAAATCTCATAGGAGTTTTGTTGAATAAGTTATTCCACTTTCTAATCAGGATATCCATGTTTAGCCTTTTTGGACATATGGCAAATTCTTCAAGCTTCTAATCAAACCAGGATAAATCACTATGCAAGAAGCTTGATTTGGAACCATTATTCAGTGGAGATTATCCATGAAGTTGAATAAATCCCAATGGAGATAAGAAGTTATTCTACTTTCTAATCAGGATATCCATGTTTAGCATGTTTGGACATATGACAATTTCTTGAAGCTTCTAATCAAACGAGGATGAATCACTATGTAAGAAGCTTGATTTGGAAGCATTATTCAGTGGAGAGTATCCATGAAGTTTAATAAATCTCAACGGAGTTATGTTTAAGAAGTAATTCCACTTTCTAATCAGGGTATTCATGTTTAGCATGTTTGGACATATGGCAAGTTCTTCAAGCTTCTAATAAAACCAGGATGAATCACTATGTAAGAAGCTTGATTCGGTGGATAGTATCCATGAAGTTGAATAAATCCCAAAGAAATTATGTTTAAGAAGTTATTCCACTTTCTAATAAGGATATCCATGTTTAGCCTGTTTGGACATATGGCAAGTTCTACAAGCTCCTAATCAAACAAGGATGAATCACTATGTAAGAAGCTTGATTTGGAACCATTATTCAGTGGAGAGTATACATGAGAATGAATAAATCCCAAAGGAGTTATGTTTAAGAAGTTATTCGACTTTCTAATCACGATATCCATGTTTAGCATGTTTGGACATATGGCTAGTTCTTCAATCTTCTAATCAAACCAGGATGAATCACTATGTAAAAGTCTTGATTTAGAACCATTAATAAGTGGATAGTAATTCATGAAGTTGAATAAATCTCATAGGAGTTATGTAGAATAAGTTATTCCACTTTCTAATTAGGATATCCATGTTTAGCCTGTTTGGACATATGGCAAGTCCTCCAAGCTTCTAATCAAACCAGGATGATACACTATGTAAGAAGCTTGATTTGGAACCATTATTCAGTGGAGAGTATCCATGAAGTTAAATCAATCCCAAAGGAGTTATGTTTAAGAAGTTATTCCACTTCTTAATCAGGACATCCATGTTTAGCCTGTTTGGACATATGACAAGTTCTTGAAGCTTCTAATCAAACCAGGATTAATCACTATGCAAGAAGCTTGATTTGGAACCATTATTCAGTGGAGAGTATCCATGAAGTTGAAACAATCCCGAAGGAGTTATGTTTAAGAAATTATTCCACTTTCTAATCAGGATATCCATGTTTAGCCTGTTTGGACATATGGCTAGTTCTTGAAGCTTCTAATCAAACCAAGATGAATCACTATGCAAGAATCTTGATTTGGAACCATTATTCAGTGGAGAGTATTGATGAAGTTGAATAAATCCCAATGGAGTTATGTTTAAGAAGTAATTCTACTTTCTAATTTAGGATATCCATGTGTAGCAAGTTTGGACATATGACCAGTTCTTGAAGCTTCTAATCAAACCAGGATGAATCACTATGTAAGAAGCTTTATTTGGAACCATTATTCAGTGGAGATTGTCCATGAAGTTGAATAAATCCCAAAGGAGTCATGTTTAAGAAGTTATTCCACTTTCTAATCAGGATATCCATGATTTGCATGTTTGGACATATGACAAGTTCTTCAAGCTTCTAATCAAACCAGGATGAATCACTATGTAAAAAAGCTTGACGTAAAACCATTAATAACTGGAGAGTCTTTCATG
>MU108769.1:0-22848 GCA_012274485.2 Sinapis alba | reverse complement strand
ATTTTTTTAAGACTTCATCAATGATCGACATGTAAACAAAAATCATCTAAGTGACTTCTCAATTAATATATAAGAGGATTAATGATATTCACATTCTTAAAAAAAAAAAAAAATACACTACTCAAAAATATGTCGTTTGAATTTGTTTCGTATAAGGCCGGGAAAAAGTAAAGCCCATGGGCCCTTAGACCCAACCAAAGCCGTAATAAATCGTAAGGAGTGTCGAAAACCCTAGCTTTATATAAAGTTCTGCAAACCTACTCCGTCACTTCTTTAGCCGAAATCAAAGTTTTATCTTCTACGCAGTCGCTGCAATGGTGATTTTACGATTCTCTCTTCTGTATTCTTTCGTGTATATGCTTGTTGATAACACTCGCTGATTTGTTTTTTTTCCCCCGATGTTTTTGTATTGAGAATTTAAGACAAAGGGAACAGGAAGTTTTGGTAAGAGAAGGAACAAGAGTCACACACTCTGTGTGAGATGTGGCCGTCGCAGTTTTCACATCCAGAAGAGCCGTTGCTCCGCCTGTGCTTACCCCGCCGCTCGCAAGAGGACCTGTATGCTTCTCTCTCCCACTTCGGCTTTTTATTGTTTCATTAAGTCACCCTAAATCATCTTTACTGAGAAATGAATTACCTTTTTAATTGCAAATCTCGTTGTTAGAATTAGGGTTTGTTCTATTAAGTTTGGTTAGGCTTATAAATAATTTGTAGCAATCAGAGATCAGTACAAAAACAACCGCTTTAGTCTTTTTTTTTTATTACATTTATATGATTTAGCACATCACGTGTAGCTTCTCTGTTTTGATTTTGAAATGATGTAATAATGATTAGTTTGATGGTTATGTTATCAGACAACTGGAGTGTGAAGGCAATCCGTAGAAAGACTACAGGAACTGGAAGGATGAGGTATCTTCGCAATGTCCCTCGCAGGTTCAAGACCGGTTTCAGAGAAGGTTCGTACAACCTTTTCTTCTCTAACTTATGTTCCATTCACCAGTTTGAATCTGTATGATAATCTAACTATTACACATTTATCTTACTTTAGGTACCGAAGCCAAGCCAAGGAACAAGTCAGCTGCGGCTTCATCAGCTTAAACCCGTGTATTGAGTATTCGCAGGAAGAGTTAAAACTTAGTTTTTGGACTTCTGAGTTTGTTCGCAAGATTTTACTATTTTTATTGAGCATCTTATTACTATTTTCCTTTGGTTATCTTCTTTACTCTATATAAAATTTTGGACTTGGATGTGATTTATGTTTCCTATGCATTCTGCAAGTCTTTGGTTCCGTTGTGTATTTTGAGTTAGACTATCGTTAAGGTTCTTTGTCCCTTAATCCTTATGTTAAAATACCCGTCTTAACTGCAACTTGAACGAGTTTCCCGGAAAAACGATTGTACTAGGGTGATATTGTCTAATCGATATCCAAATTATTTCTGTACTTGTCTTCTTACTTGATCTAACAAATACTTAAAATTGATACTTAAATTTATAAGAAGCGGTTTATTTCGTACCGAAACTGTATCAGGTAATCGGTAAACTTAGACATGTTAAAACAGGCTTTTTCTAAATAGGTTTAAACGGGTCTTGTGTAATTTTAGAAACCCGTTTAAAGCCCGTTTATGTAACAAAGTTAAACGGGCTTAGTTGGGTTTGTCCGTTTATGTCCATTTAGTAAACGGGTTTATACAAAAATAAACGGACAGTCCGTTTAGCCAGTTTTATATATTTTTTTCAGATACAATAACCTAAGTACCTAATGTCTAAAGATTCAGCCGCAAAAAAAAAATTTGAGTTCTTCTTCTTATCTCTCTCTCATGCGCCTTCCATAAAAGAAAGCTTTGATCTTTTGTTCATGTTCTCCTTACTGCAGTTGGTTCTTCTATTAGGCTTCCATAGAATAAGTGATGGATCCTCTGTGATTGTAACATTATTAGGTTTTTGTTGAAAGTTGGAATCTCACAAGTCTATGATATGATACATTCAGAGATTCCTTAAGATTTGATATGTTCATGTTATTGCACCACTGAATCCATATGTTTCTTCTTTCTATATTTGGTTGTAAACAAAGAAGGGAAATAGAGATTTGATTAGTGGGTTTGTTGTGTTGCAGGTACGTAGAATGCAAAAGTTGCAGGATGCAGTGGATACGTTGAAGGGAAGGTGTTCAAACCCGTTTGTGGATCAGAGCAAAGCAGCAGTTGTAAGCACTTAGTGGGAATCATTGAGAAACAGTGTTGGAAGCTTGAACTGTAACATCTACAAGTTTATAATTATACATATATCTCTGCTCTCACAGACATGTAAAGATGTTTGTCGTAAGCTCTTAAAGTCATAACTTAAAAAGGATTCTAATCGGGCTTTAATTGGACTTTAAATGGACACTAGTTAAACGGGCTTTAAACAAAAGGATCGTAATCGGGTTTCACTTAAATGGGCTTTACACGGGCATATATAAACGGGCTCGGGCGTAAACGGGTCGAACAAGCCCGTCTTAACATGTCTAGATAAACTAATCGATCATTATGTTGATTTGGAATTAATTTTAGAAAAATTAAATTAGTTTAATAAAACAACATCATATAAAAAAACTCTATCTTTTTTCTCTAGTGCTTTTTCTTTTACAGAAGTGAAAAGAGGTTTTAGGATTTGTTCATCTTCAAACTTGAATCTCATGTCTTCTGCATTGAATCAAATATCGTCAGAAAATTTCTATTTCTGTGAGTGTTTTTATCTTTTGCAGCATCAATTATTATCGATTTTTGAAGAGACAAAAGTAATATTGAGTGCAGGTTGGGAGAATCGAAGGTATGAACTAGGAAGAAGAATGCAGAAAGTATGTAGATGTGGAGAGGCGGTCCAGATTAGAACCTCTAAGACTCACAAAAACTCAAGAAGACTCTTCCATTGTTGTCTATATGGATCAAAATCGGTAATGACAAATTTTGGTTTTTTAAGGAAAAAGTGTACACTGAATATGGTTGTGAATATTTATGTCATAGAATAAAAATCATTTATTCAAATGAACTGATGAATCAATAGTGGAAGAGATAGAGGATTTGAAAGAGATACTTTGTGAGCTCAAAGAAGAAATGAGAGCTTGTGAGTCTGATGTTGGAAATTTGGAATTGAAGACAAAACTTGTGAACCTGTAGTGAGTTGTTATGATAAGAAGATTGATGAGATGAGAGATCTTGTTGCTGGATATGAGAAGGACATTGAAGCTATAAAAAATGTGATTCATAAGTGTGAGAAAGAAGCTGAAGAATGCAAAAGAGATGTTCAGAGCTTGAAGAACATCATTGTTTGCAGATTCTTTGTCATTGTTGTTTAATATTGTGTCTTGGCATAAAATCTATAATCCTTGTATTGAGATGTTGTAAGATACTGTAATAGATTTTAAGATATTATGTGTTTCTGAATTTGGTTTCAAAGATATGTTTAATTAAGATTTTAGACATTCAAGTAACAGTAAGTTCATTACATGAAGACATCTTAACAATATTTCAATTAGCAATAAGCATCGTTACATTCATTCTAGTCCAAAAGCATCATCAAAGTACAATAAACGTCATTACATAAAGAACACCCTAGCCGACATTTAAAAAAGCCCTAGCAACCAAGAATAAATAAAAAAAACAGAAGTTTAACTTGGTTGGCTTTGTTGGCTTGGTCCTTCTCCACTATCCATGCCACTTGTAGTTTTAGTCTTTCCCTTCTTTGGCTTCCTAGGCTTGTATGGAACACCTCCATTCTTGCATTTCAGTGAGTTATGTCACATCAAACCACATATGTAGCACTGCATTGTTCGTCCATGGTTGGTCACCTTCTTCCCCTTTTTTAGTTCTTCATTTATCCCATTCTTTCTCTTTGTGGCTTCTTATTCCGGCCTTAGAAGGCTTTCTTGGTGGTTTTGTCAGAGTTGATTCACCCGATTTTTTCTAGAATTTAAGACCATTCATTGCAGCCACAGTATCACTATATTATGCCATCCATTTGCTTGTCAAATACCAGTTAGAGATGTAGTCTTCTATGTTGAGTTTTTTTTTAACAACACCACATTCAAAGCGTGTCTACACGGTATCCCAGTCAAGTCCCACCTTCGATAAATACAAGTCCTCAGTCGCATATGAACTTTATGGGATATCCCATTCTCAATCGCCTCATAAGTTTCATTAATGCTAGGAGTTGCCACACTACAATTCTTCCTTTCTTTCTCTTCTGCTGCAATGACGGTATCAACTTTCAGAATGTGTCTCTTATTCCATTTCCCAGCCTTTTGTTTCCTAAGTGAAATCCGCACCATAGTCTGCCTCCTCATCGTCTCTAATATCTCGACCAAGGGCAGAGCTCGTACTTTGTCAATAGCGTTTTGTAAGACTCTGAAAAGTTGGTAAGTGTATCCTCACATGATGATATGGTGCCGAAGAAAGCACAGCTACAACTACTGGGATTCCTCTGTTTGAAAGTTTCATAGACTTCAAAATCATATGCCTTCAATTTCTTCATGCCTATGTTGTAGTCAGCCTCGTTAAAACTGTGGACAATCTCCCAAAATAAAGATTTCATCTGCGGTTTCTTTGAGTAATAACGCCTCAAATTTTCATAAATGTGTCTTGCAAACATTTGGTGCTCAACTTTAGACAAATCCTTCTCGACAGCTATTAATAACTCCTGAAATATAGAAAAGAAAAAAACATGAAATCAATGTAAGCCTTTTCTACAAATTAGTGTAAAGTCAAACATTAAATGAATCTAACCTTTTGTATATCTGAAATCAGTGTGAAAACATCACCATGACGAAGATCAAGATCTTCTTTCAGCTTTTGTATGAACCACAACCAACTCTATGTGTCCTCTACTTGCACACAAGCCCATGCAATAAAGTATATTTGATTATTAGCATCTCTTCCAATAGCAGCAAGCAGTTGACCCTTGGTGTCAGATTTTAAAAAACATCCATCGATACCAAAAATACACCGGCAATGTGTTTTTCATTTTTCCTTCAAACACTTCAAGTCCACATTTTCTTATAGTTGTTGTAACGTCTACAGTGGAACCATCATTTGACCTGACACAAAAAAATTAAATAGATATTTTTAATAAACATAAATATGGTGTTTGTATTTAACAATATGAAAAGAGACTTACTCAAGTATTTCAAGCTTGTAGTCTTTTATCCTTGCAAATTATTCATCGTACTCAGCTTTGATGATATCTAAAGCCTTTTTCTTCGCCTTTCTACGCTGATCATCCATTAGCAGCAAGTTGTAACGCTCCTCAATCTTGCTTAAATGGCTTTTGGCTTCATAGCAGGTTGACTCCTGAAATCATTGACTATCAGCTTAACAATAACACCTTCTGACTTTAACGAACACCAACCATCCTTGGTGCAACTATGTTCCTCTTGGAAACTCTTTACCATCCACTGATTCACTGACTTCTCAAATGAACAATAGATTCTCCATGGACAAGGTTTTCACTAAGAACAACACAACGAGCCTCACACTTAATAGCCCATGATTTTGATATTCTAACCACCCATCAGAGCATATTCCAAAACAGCTTCTTTAACCTCTTCAACACTTACAAATACTTGTCTTATTGCTAACTCACCATTTCTCCTCTTCCATCTTTCATAATATATGCGATTTTCCTCATCTTCGTCACCATCAGATGGAGGAAGAGTATGTACATGTCACTTTCCACCTCATCCTCATCATCTATAATGTCAGCAATTGGATTCTCAACACGAAACTCTTCAGCACATACCTCATTAGACCCATATCTCAGATTATCAGTCGCCTCTTCATTATTCTCATGACCAATATCATCGCCACTCTCATCACCATCTTCATCTTTCTCCATGTATATATCAATACACCAAGCAGAATTTGCCACTTCACACATCTTTTCAAAATTAGAATTGCTATCACATAATATCTTCAAGTCAGAAAGATCCTCAGCCGGCAACTTATACTAGAATCTTTGTCTAGATAATGGCACAGTCAGAACATTCCCCAAGCTCCTAAACAATGCATACGGTTTCAATTCAAGTACCATTTCTCTTCCTCTGATATAAAATACAGATGAATCTTCAAGAGTCTCAAACTTTCCTTCTACCATACATTAAAACAATCAATTGTCTCACTGAAATTAACAAAGAAACACACATAATATTAGTCAGAATTATTTAATTGAACTCCTTGTGTGCATAAAATAAAAGTTCTTCTTACATTAGCAAACCTTCGACGAATGACAATAAAATCGGTTTAGCTATCATATAGTTATTTTATAGTAGAAATATATGCATAAAGATTAAGATTTTTCAAACTTTTTTGGAAACTAAAAAAAATTACCTCATTCTCGAAGGATTATAACGCTTTTAATGTCGATTTTGATTTACTAAACTCGATTGAATCGCTCTCTTCCTCCAAACCAAGCAACCCTTCACAAACTCTCTCCTGATTTTTTTCTAAGGTTCATCGAATTGGAGAGGGATAAGTGAGAGGAATGTCGGAGAGGATGGAGAGTTTAATTGATTTTAGTGTTTAATTCTAATAAGCGTTTAACAAAGATTATATAGTTGTGATTGTAGAAGTAAACAATCTATCATCACTAGCATAAGTGGTTAGCAAGGTTATTGTAATTGTTTGGTACCCGGGTTTGATCCAAAGTTCCCTCTTATTTTTCTTAAACGACGTTGTTTACCTTAAAAACAATTCATCAAGAAACCGGTACACTTCAGCATGTTATTGATATAGTGTCAGTCATAGGTGCGGAATAACTATTTCTTATAAGTCTAGGTATCAATTTCAAATATTTGTTAGATCAAATACAAACACGCACAATAAAATAGTGTGGGTATCGATTAGGAAATATTATCCTAGTTCAGGTACTAATTGACCGTTTTTCCGAGTTTAGCTTTTAAACTACTGACTGACGTTATAGTAACTTGTTAATTATTTAGGTGGTCAGTAATATATGTTTTCAAATTTCAGTTAGATAATAATTGTAAGCCAAAGATATTATTCTGTTTTTTCGTATTCTTTAGTATTATTTTTCTAACAAAACACAGACATTCAAGAATTTAAATTTTGTCATTTTTCTTTTATGGTTGATAGGCCTTAATCTAGAACACTAAATGCGAATGTAAGATAAAGCGAGTTTTACAAATAATCACAGTATGTTAATATAATCTTATAACTCGTTAACGAAAACGTGAATCCTGATTTGTATCTTTGTTTTAAAAAGGAAAGGAAAACACGTGATTGCTATAGATTTTTGACATCTATTTGTTAAGATATGATTGAAAGAAGCAGCATAACATATCGCTGAATAAGAATTCGAATTTTCCTTCTGAATAATTGGTTATTTCTATAATTCTTATTTTCATGAATTATATTTATCTTTCTCTTGTAAGATACTCCTTCCGTTTTTAATATATGATATTTTAAAATTTTACACTTAGATTAAAAAACAATTAATTTTTATATTTTTTAAACAAAAACATCATTAATTATTTACATAACCACAATTCAACTAATTATAAAATATTCACTCTGTTTCATAATAAGTGTTATTTAAACATTTTTTTCTTACTATACAAAAATGTCATTTTTAGATTTCCAAGTAAATTATATTTACCTTCAATTTAAAATTTATTGCAATTTACATTGATTTTTCTCAAATACTATTAGTTAAATAGATGTAATTAATAACAACTTAAATATATTGCAATCATTTTTTTAATTTGTATGAAAATATCAAAATAACACTTTTGAAACGGATGGAATAAAATATATAATATCATTGATCACTAAACATTAAATGTTAATAAATTTTATATACAAAATTGAAAACGTCATATATAAAAAAACGGAGGCAGTATTATCGAATCCGACGATTGCTTGCTCACACTGAATACTCACTTCTTTTTAATACAAATTGTTTTAGTATTATACATATATTAAGAAAACAATTATTTTTTTATATTTTTAATACAAAACATCAGTAATTATTTACATAACCACAATTCAACAAATAACAAAATAGAATGCATATTATTATTGGTCATATAACATTAACTGCTAATAAATTTTACATCGAAAATTAAAAACATCATATAATTTGGAACAAAAATCTTTCCATAAAACTATTTATATTTTTTTTAAAGGAGTGAATAGCATTTAACATTATTAGACGGTCTGTTACCTGCCCACCTAAACTGCTTTTTTATATGGGTTTGTGTAAAATCATAACATAAGAAAATTCGGAATATGCATTGGTTAACATTTAGAGTGTCTTAACGCGTGGATATAACTACCAAACTGACTATAAAAGGGAAAAGACATTAAATATTGTCAAAAAGGCAGTAAAAAAACTGATAATTAGTTGATCAAAGAATTTCAATCATTCTAAAATCGATGGTACGTGCATTCATATCTGATTTGTACCATGATTTTTGAAAAATGCTAATTAATCGAATGATATAAAATTTATATATGTAAAATATAATTATTACATATTTCTTTAATGATTTTTTCACTGTCTATGAGAGAAAAGAAAGCAAAGAAAAATCAAACAAACAAGGCAAATATATTTATTTGATGAATTATAGTTTTTTTTTTTTGGTTATAGAAATAAATTTCCCAATAAAGACAGACAATGTACTTTTTTGGTGTTTGGTTTCTTATATATTCACGGTAAGAAGAATATAAAAACATTTACGTGTTATGTTAACTATGTGAACAGCTGTAAACATTGTTCATTAGCATAAGAGTAAAACAAATGAATACTCCTTGTAATTGAAAAAAATGTACTTCCTCTGTTTCAAAAATATCCACATTTTAAGAAAAAAAAAATTTTAAATAGATATATTTTTACTTTTCCAATGTATTATTTATTAAAAATTGCAAATTTTAAAAATATTAATGGTGTTTATTAATTTTTTATTGGTTAAAAATTATAAAAATATTATTTACAAAAATAATATATATATATATAATTAAATTTTAATATATTTTTTAATATGTGTGAAAAGTCTAAAATATGTATTTTTTGAAATGAAGTGAGTATTTTGGTATTAACTTGGAAACAGAGTAGTGTGACTTCCAGAGAGAATTAAATATTATCAGAAGAATCTTCCTTTTTTAACCTAACTCTTCTTCTTCTTCTTCTTCTTCTTCTTCTTCTTCCTCTTCCTCATCATTTCTCACTTCTGCAACCTGTGAAAGAGCGTGTCGAAATAAAACATCAACTGACATAATGCCATTATCTCTCCCGGACAACACTTTCCCTTCCGTCGCAAACCCGCCGGATTCGGACTTTCCCTTCACAAACTCAAACACCACGGCTTCTTCTCCTTCTCCATTGCTTGGGGAGGCTCTAAAAGTCAAAGGCTTAGGGACAGCTCTAATTATTCTGATCATCGGAGTGGTTCTTGGAGCAACAATTATTCTTATCGGAGTTTGTGTTTTCGTTTGTTTCTATAAAAGGAAGAAAAGGAAGTTGAAGAGAAGAAGAAGAGATGCTGAAGCTGCCATTAACCTAGACTTATTAGGTACTTTTTAGGGTTTCTTTATTTTATAATTCTTGATAATTCGATTTTCTTGATTAATTTTCCATTTCTTGATTATTCGAGTTGCATGGCTTTAGGCTAATCTTTATTTGATTTATGTTGTTAATCTCGATTTGTGTAGATAATAGTAACAGTCTTCAGCAATGGAACCAAAGTAACACCATTAACTCAGAGAACATGTTCACGTACGAAGATTTGGCTAAGGCAACTGATAACTTTTCCAGTACAAACTTTATTGGACAAGGTGGGTTTGGTTATGTTCATAAAGGAGTTCTTCAAGATGGAACAGAGGTTGCGATTAAGCAGCTTAAAGCTGGAAGCGGACAAGGCGAACGAGAGTTTCAGGCGGAGCTACAGACCATTACTAGAGTTCATCACAAGCATCTTGTTTCCCTCCTTGGTTATTGCATAACTGGATCTCAAAGATTGCTTGTTTATGAGTTTGTGCCTAACAATACTCTCGAGTTTCATTTGCATGGTGAGTTAAAAATAATAAATGGTTTGTGTGGATTTTCGGACTGTTTTTTTGAATTATGTTTAATATTTGCAGAGAAAGGGAGACCGGTAATGGAGTGGCAGAAGAGGATGAAGATTGCTTTGGGTGCAGCTAAAGGATTGTCATACTTACATGAAGATTGTAAGTTATGTTCTTGTCCAGGGCCGGATCTGAGATTCCAAGGGCAGGAAACATTTTTTAAAATTTTTTATAAAATCCTTTTTTCATAATTTAGGAATATTTATCTATGTAATTTTTTTCCAAAATTTTGGGGACCGAAGCCTATGTTTCATCCGGTTGCTCCCAGATCCGGTCATGTCCTTGTCTTTGGGTCCAAGTCTTTGGTGTCAAAGATTTCTTGTCTTGTTTGGTTCAGGTAAACCTAAAACAATACACCGTGATGTAAAGGCTGCAAATATTCTTATTGACGATAGCTATGAGGCAAAGGTATTCTAAAACTTTTAAAATTCTACAAACATTTAATTTATGCTACTAATAATGTTGAACATGATTTCATCAGTTAGCAGATTTTGGATTAGCCAGGTCTTCTTTGGACACTGATACTCATGTTTCAACTAGGATCATGGGAACATTCGGGTGTGTAACGCTCTTAATATATGCAACCATTCCGACCATAAATAGCTTAAAAATCTATTGACTTGTGGTTTTTGTCTGGATGCAGTTACTTGGCTCCTGAGTATGCTTCTTCTGATAAACTCACTGATAAATCAGATGTATTCTCATTCGGTGTGGTGCTTCTAGAATTGATAACTGGACGCAGACCTGTTGAGAAATCACAACCTTTTGCTGATGATGATGATGATAACATCATTGATTGGGTTGGTTTATCTCTTCTTTCCACTTACGCAACAACTTTTTTGAATAAGATTTTCTAAACTTCACCTAATGGTTTAGGCAAAACCGCTGATGCTACAAGTTCTAAACGATGCCAACTTTGACGGTCTTGTTGACCCGCGGTTAGAGGATAACTTTGTTATCACCGAGATGGCGAGAATGGTTGCTTGCGCTGCTGCTAGTGTCTGTTATTCAGCGAAACGCCGCCCAAAAATGAGCCAAGTATGATCATGTATGAAGCTTTTCAAGGCCGTCTAATAGCATCTTCCAATTGGAGCGGTCGAACAAAATCCGAATAAAAAAAAAGTAGTTAAGATTTTTCTTTTAAAATACATAAATTATAGTTTAAAACTTTAAAATTTTAGATATATATCTAGATTTAGAGCATATAATAGTTTTAAAAACGTTAAACATATATACATATAGTTAAAACTATTTTATTACATTGTTAAATATATTGATAATATTTTTGAACATGGTCTAAAATTAAATTGAGACGGCCCTGAAGCTTTTATGCAACACTTGACCTCAATATTAAGATAAAAAGTCAACACTTTGTGATTTGGGTCCATTTCACTTTTTGACAAGTGCAGATAGTTCGAGCGTTTGAAGGCAGTATATCTCTAGATGACCTAACCGAAGGAGCCACTCCAGGTCACAACACTCTTTGCAGCTTAGACGGGAGCTTGGACTGTAGCTCGACGCAATATATAGAAGACATGAAGAATTTCGAGAAAATGGCACTTGAAAGTCAGACAATTGGTATCAGTGAATGCAGCGGTTTGACCATCAACAGTGACAATGGTCAGAACCCATCAGGGTCCTCTAGCATCAGTGATGGTCAACGTTCAACGCAAGAGATTGAACCGGAGGAGAGAACCAATGAGACAATAACGTAGAATACATAGGATTTCTTGGTGATAGTTAGGAGTCCAGCACTTTCACTTTGGCCTCGATTGGTACAGCTGATGATAAAGCAGTAGCAGTATGCTGCAGAAGCTGTATGCTGTAGAAGCTGTATGCTCTCAATAAAATCTTTAATAAAATGATTGGTAGAGCAGTAGCATTATAAAATTTTAAAATTATAATAAAAGTTAGCATATAATATATATATATATATATTAAATTATAATATATATTAATGATATATTTGTTATTAAAAATAATGAATGTTATTTAATTATATAAATTAAATTTTAAATGTGAAATATTATTACTTTTATAAAAATATAAATTTATTTAAAAATAATATTATTAAATAAATTTATTTTAAAAGTGAAATATTATTACTTTCTTGATATAAATTNGTAAATAATTCACCTATAATATTATCATAAAAATTAATATATGATATATAATTTATTTATTTCTAAATAATTTTTATATGTTAATTTTATAATATATAATATATAAATATATACTATTTTATTTTTTGTTATTAAAAATAATGAATGATATGTGTAATTATATAAATTATATTATATTTTAAATGTGAAATATTGTTATTTTGAAAAAGTTTCAATATTTAAATGTAACTTTTATTTTTAAAAATATAAATTTATTTTTTTGATTATAAACATAAATTTTATATTATTTTAATAAAAATAAATAAATTTTATATTTTTTTTTTAAATTCTAATTGCAAATGCTCTACCAAAAGCTCTATATGAGAGCATTGAGCAAAGAGCATTTGGAGAGCATTAGCATCTTGTAAATGCTTTTCTAAATGTTTATATGATAAATGTTGATTGGATAATTACGAGCATAATGCTTATGCTAATGCTCTGCCAATCAACCCCTTTGTATCAAGGTGTGGCTGGCTCTAATTAAACACTCACGTAGTCACCATGAGGCCTGATCTTGCACGTGAGTATTTGTTAGGAGCATAATTAGTGAATATATTTTTAAAAAAAAAATATTTTGGACTTTGGAGTGAAGATATTAAAGAGATGCAAAGGTAGGATGCTTTATAATAAGAAAAAACAAATACATAGTTTTTTTTTTTCTCTTTGGTGTTGATTTTAAATTAGGGAAATATATTTAGCCGATAATATCATATTATTTTAAAATCATGACTTACAAAAAACAATCAAACAAAAAATATAGAAAATAGCTTGTTGCTTTCTTTTAATTCCCTAATTCAAATATGTTATGATTATTAATTAGATAACAAGTTATTTTAAAATCATATTTTTGTTGATAGATAATAATAATAATATATATTGGTTTGACATCGAACCTTTATCTTATTAAATTTCGTCTCATGTCATTTTATAAAGATTAACTCATTTTTATGCACTATTTTCAAAAATAAATCTCTATAATTCTCCTTTTTTAATTATACAGTTTGAAGGAACACGTCAATGGTACTAATTAACGTCTTAAACAGAGAAAAAGTATACCATACTAGGTTTATCTGCGGAAGGATTGTTATTATTTTTTATTGATTTGACTATTATGTATTTTCTGATGTTAATTTGCTAAGACGATTTATTGTATATTAATTTATAGTATTGTAGTATGTTTGTAACAATTTTTTTTTGTGATTATAAATAATCTATTTTAGTAAAGTATTTAATATTCTGTATTAAACTTATATGTTGATCATAATGTATTTTTGTTAATTATAATTTTTTTTATATGTTGGTAGACAATATGTTAAAGAATTAAATAATGTTTTATTCATTTTATTAATTTAAGAAGGAAAGAGTAAAATAAATATTTACTCAAATTTTAGTAAAAAAAAAGAAAAAGTATTTATCTCAGAAAAAACTTATAATAAAGATAAATCTGAATCGAACACTACAAGTTTTTCATTTTATTTGTAATAATAACATAAGTTGCATTTTCTCATATTTTTGTTAGGATGACATGAAACTTTTGATTTTAATATTTTTAATGTTGTCACGTAATATGATAGTTATTCGACACGTATACTATGAAAAAATGTTTTGATTTGTTGCTAATACTAATTACCTCTTGTGGGAGCTTTTTACTATTTTTTATAGGAGATGGTTTCACCTAATATTTTATAATTTTTCAAGTGATGTGATATTTGTTTTGGATGGCTGGATTTATATTAATTGCAGTGTTTTGAAACCGGACTGGCCGGTTGGACCGTCTTGTTCTTATAGCTAGTTCTAGATTATATTAGAAACCAGATTTGAATTAAATCGGTATATCCAGTCAAATACCGGTCAAACTTGTTAAAACCAGTGATTCAATTCAATATTAAGACTCGGTTTTCTCAAAAAAAAAAGTTGCAAATTTTTTAAAAAATTCATAAAGTATATTATTTTTAATATATATATATATAAATAAATTAATTTTCATTATAGTTCAATATTATTATCCAAATATCATTTTATTTTCATATTTTTTATTTCTTTCTATTATTGTAAAGTAGTAATTTTTTGGTTTTGTTTAATTGTGATAAAATAACGTAAAGATAAACAAAATGTATATTGTATAGTTATGAGGGTATCTGCAACAAGGAACCTCATTTTGAAGGTGAATAATCTTTAAAATGAGGGTTTGAAGGTAAGTTGCTCCAACAAAGAATTTTAAATATATCTTTAATACTTTTACATATTATATTTAATCCTTACTCTTCATAATAACTAATTATAAGCATTAAAATTTTATAAATAAATAATAAATATACAATAAAAATGCAAAACGAAATATTTATAACTCATATATAAAACTTTATTTTCACCATTTTTTTAATCATAAAATTGCATCAATTAGGGAAAAGAATTACGAAATGGTTAATCTATATATACATAATATTTCTATTTTAGATAATTAAAATTAAAATTTAACATATTTATTTATTTTATTCATTAATAGTTATATATATGTAAAAATATATTTGAATATTTGCTCAAAATATATTTATAAAGATTAACGTGATAAAAAATTAATATTAATATAATTATATGTAAATTACAAAACTAGAAAGACTAAAATAAAAAATAAATAGTGTTTTGAATGTTTGAATAGTGGAACATCAAATTTAAGTTTTAAGTTTTTGTCACAAAAATAATCATCAAAAAATAAAATGATCAAAATAGTCATTTTTATTTTGAAAATTTTAATATTTTATTTTTATTTTCTAAAATTTGAAACTTTAACCCCTAAACCCACTCTTTAACTCTAAACTCTAAGTCTATAATAGTTAATCCTAAATATATAAGTGTATATTTACCTCTTTAATAGAATATTTTGATCATTTTTCTTTATTATGTACTATTTTTGTGACAATTTTTTTTTTTAAGTTTATTGTAGGGTATTTCTCTGGTTTAATGGCTAATATACTATTATATAATAAAATTATTTATTTATTGATTCGCGGTTCGTGAATCGATCTAATAACCCGGTAGTTTGGTAAGTTGTCCGGTCCAATCTCCGAATCTGGTTTCAGAAGCAGGGGCATATGTGGAAATGAATTAAAATAGTGTCGTTTCCTTGCTGTTATCATCTGTGAAATCGAAATTACCTTTTCCTCTTTCTCTAGTTAGAGAGAGAATCAAGGAAACAGAGGGAGACACTTTCTTCGCCGGTAACCAAAAAAAAAAAAAAAAAAGAGTCATATAAGCTCATCATCCCTTCCGTCTTCAATGTCTTCTCGCCGGAGAGTTCTCCTGAAGGTTATCATCCTCGGCGACAGCGGGTAACTTTCTCTTGTGATTTTGATTTTGTCCAATTGATAAAGAGATTCTGAGAATCCTTCGATTTTTTGTTGTTGTTCAGCGTTGGGAAGACATCGTTGATGAATCAGTACGTTTCTAAAACCAAACACAGATCTATAATAACTTTTGATATAATCATGTTTTGATAATGAAATTCGATTTTGGTTGATTAGGTTTGTGAATCGCAAGTTTAGTAATCAGTACAAAGCGACGATTGGAGCTGATTTCTTGACTAAAGAGGTTCAAATTGATGACCGCATCTTCACGTTGCAGGTTTAATCTATTTGCTTTTTTAATATGAATCATCAACATTGTTATTATTATTATTATTGATTATTATATAGTTTTCAATTCTTTGTAACAATTCTTAGGAAAATACAATAACAATTTGAATTTTGATTACAAATACCAAATCTTGTAACAATTTGTTCCAACTACTGTGTGTTTCTTAGGAAAATACAGTAACAATTTGAGTTGATTATAAATTTCAAATTTTGTAACAATTTGATTCACCTACTGTGTGTTTCTCATCAGGTTCATAACTTCTTGGGACTTCCTTCATGTGTCAACTATTGATTTGATCACAAAGTAGAAAAGAAGTTCAAAATCTTGCTTTTGAGTAACAGTTTGATTCTTCTGCAATGTTTCTCTTTGGAAACTACATTGTTTTGTCGTCTACAATGATCTCTAATTTGTATAAAAAAGGGTGTGTCATATGTTTAAATCATCAACATTATTGTTATTGCTTATTATATAGTTTGCATTTATGACTCTTCTTGGAATATTCTTATTAGCCTCCTAACTTCTTGATTTTTTTTTATACAGTAGAAAGTATTTCAAATCTTTGTAACAATTTGAGTCACATATTGTATGTTTCTTAGGAAAATACAGTGTTTTCATATAAAGTTAGAAATGTTTTCATGTATTTAATTCTCTTAACTGCAAACAGATTTGGGATACTGCTGGACAAGAAAGGTTCCAAAGCTTGGGAGTTGCGTTCTACAGAGGAGCTGACTGTTGTGTTCTTGTGTACGATGTCAATGTTATGAAATCTTTTGAGAATCTTAATAACTGGAGGGAAGAGTTCTTGATTCAGGTAACATATCCTTCTCCACAGTTTGCAGTCCAAATGTTTCCATCGTCTTCATTCATGGTGTCCATTGTATAGGCTGGTCCATCAGATCCTGAGAACTTCCCGTTTGTCGTGTTGGGGAACAAGACCGATGTTGATGGTGGCAAAAGCCGAGTGGTTAGTGTGTTTCTTTCTCTTTGTGTTCTAGAAAGTTTGGTTATAATGCTTAAAGTCATCCCCTTATTGTTAGGTTTCTGAGAAGAAAGCAAAAGCTTGGTGTGCATCTAAAGGAAATATTCCTTACTTTGAGACATCTGCCAAAGAAGGATTCAACGTAGACGCCGCTTTTGAGTGCATCACCAAAAATGCCTTCAAGAATGAACCTGAAGAAGAACCGTAAGTATATATAAATCTATTGTTTGTCAAAATTTGCGTTAACTACATGTTCAAAGTAGTCTTATCTCCATGTCTTCCTCTAGGTACCTACCCGACACGATTGATGTTGCTGGAGGTCAGCAACACAGATCAACAGGGTGTGAATGTTAATCAAGCAAAAAGTTTATTTCAGTTCATTTGAATTATTACAGATTCTAACGAACTAATAGCTCATTTTCTTCTGGGTTCCATACAATATTTTCAATCATGTAGTGTCACAGAATATCATTTATGAATGCATTAGAGATTCTAAGCTTTGTTTTCCAAACTTTTTTTGAAGTTCTACGATTCTGTAATGTCAAAATTCATCTCTGTGATTACTTATAATTTAACATCACAATGTCACAACTGTTTCTCATCACTCTTCTCTTTATACTGATATGCCATTATGCGCATACACGAGGAAGAGGAAGAGAAGTGATAAGGAGGAACATAGCAACTTGGAGCAAACGGTTGCTTAGTTGGCAGAGTCGGTTACAAACAGTTACGACTTTTTACTATTGTACTGGGCCTTGTAGTATATAAGGGGAGACCCTGATTGTATTGGACTTGGGTTCGTGTACAGTTATACTCCCTCCGTTTCTAAAAGATCCATGTCCTGAAAAAAAAATTTATTTCAAAAAGATATATATTCTCAGTTTTTTATGCATATTTGCTCTTAATTTGCCTGTTTTGTCCTCACTTATTATTATTTTTGTTTAAGATAAAATAAACACAACTATTAAAATTGTACACAGAAAAAATATCTTATTCAACGATGTACCGTTTCGTTTAATGTAAAGTCAAACAGACTACTGACTATTACTACATCTATGTAAAAACAATCGTAGAAGAAAACTTCCACATCATCATGATTTGGATTGTCTAAATCAGCTTCAAAGGAATTCAGTGGTGTATTGTTTAAATCAAAAACTAACTCTCTGTCTCCCTCACAACTCATAATAGGAATGTTTAAATCAATATTGTGAGAAAAAGCCATCACTCAAATATTTGAGTTACAGTCCATCGTATTCTTCAAACATATATAGTCATTTTTGGTACTAAAACCAAATTTTGAGTTAAGTTTAAAAAATTTGGAGCAAAAAATTTGGCTCCAAATTTTTTTTAAAGAAGTTAGCATTATAGACGTGAATTAGTAAGTCAAGAAAATGTAAAGTTTCATCATTGGAATGTTGACTACAATAAATATGAAATATGGGGATCTCAAATATGGGAAATAGAAACATAATGAAGCTAAATGATCAGTTTTTGTTGACGTTTAGATTTTTTGGTTACAGTATTTTTTAGTAGTAATGACAAAGGTTAAAATAGAAATTTTAACAACTTTCTTAATATCTGTGAAAATCCTAGAATGTGGATCTTTTAGAAACGGAGGGAGTAGTAAATAATACTCTCTCTGTTTCATAATAAGTGTCGTTTTAGATTTGTACACACGGATTATGCACATGGATTAAGAAAATATTTAATTTTACGTATTTTCTATATAAAAACATCATTTCTCATACAACTAACCATATTTCAACCAATAGAAAATTAAACTGAAAAATAAAATTCTTAAATTTTGTATTGAAATACGAAAACGACACTTATTTGGTAATAAAATTTTTTCTTTAAAACGACACTCTTTGTGAAACGGAGGGAGTACATATATTTCTATCAAATTGGCTGGATCGAACAGTTAGGATTAAACAATCGAGATCGAAATTCGAGAAGTTGATGAAGAATATGCATATGACCTCAAGATCACCCGGTGATGTTGGAGACGGACAGTAAAGCATTATGAGGAGAGAATGAAAGTAAAGGTGGTTTTAAGAGTTTTTCTGGTGATATTTTAAGTTGGTTTAACATTGAAACAAACATAAGCAATTTTCAATTTTGTGAGCTGGATTGATTTCAAGGAGATAATGTAGCGAGATTTATTAAGGAGAAATTGCAAGATCTGAGTCATCCATTTTTTTCAGTAAGATAAACCGAAATAATAGCTCAATATATTCATAAGTTTTAAGATCTTTCTACTCAAATCAGTGCATTGACAAACAAACAATTTGAGGAGAATCTTATCATTTTTAGACAGACAACTAGTCTTATTTTAGAAAAGGTCCGATCACATCTTGAAAACGTTATTCTTGGCCTGCCTAAATAAACTAATTTAGCCTTTTTATATAGGCATGATCACTGGTCCCTCTCTGCTACGCACTCAAAATCTCAAGTTGATATTCAAGATATCCTCAATAATAGCAAGGTTCAATAAAGAGAAATTGCCAGATCTGAGTCATCCATTTTTTCCAATAAAATTGACCAGAATAATAGCTTTGTTAGAAGATAAATATAAAAAATGATTCCATTTAGCATTAGTTTAATATTTCTTTGTAAAATATTTGATTCTCAGTCGACTTTACTCTACTATATAAAGAATATATGTGATAGAGAAAAGAAACAAATGAGATCAAACTTTTAGTTCTATCTCACTCCCATCTCACTCTTATCTCTCTCTCATCTCACACTTATCTCTCTCTTTCAATTACTAAACATAAAACACTAGTATATGTAATAAATATTTATACTTTCTCACTTGTATTTTACAACACGTTATCAGCATGAAGCTCGTATACCAATTAAGGTAATACTAGTGAAGTGAGGTTTAATTTATGTCTTTTAATTATTTTAATTATTTTATTTTATTATTGTTTCGGAGTGAGAGGTCAGGCCTTCTCCGTTTATTTTTCGCGATTGATCGTTATGGTAGGCTACGCCTTCACGATCAGAGAAACACGTGGTAGACTTTTGTCTCCGTGATTAAAAAGAAAAAGTCAACATTGGACTAAGTCTCCTCGGACCTTGAAATAAGAAAAGATCAAAATGGTAGACAATATCTCCTCCAATTTTGAAAAAAAATCAACATGGTAGATGATGTCTCCTCGGACTTTGAAAAATAATCAATATGATAGTCTATGACTCTTCGGATCATGTGAAAGGCTAAGCCTCCAATTTTATTAATGTTCTTTAAATTTCTGCAATTTAAGTTTGTGCAATTTAATTTTTTGCTTTTATTTTATACATTTAAATTATCATCTGTATTATATTTTTTAAATTATTATTTTATGAATATAATTATTATGTCGAATTTGACAAAGCTGAAATCAATACCCTCGATATTACGGGAAATAATTATATGACTTGGGCAGTGGGTGCAAAGATGCACCTGAGAGGAAACGGGCTTTTGGATACCATCGATAGTTCAAAAACGATGTCGGATGAGAAAAAGGCTAAAGCCATGATATTTTTACGCACCATATACATGATGGTTTAAAAGATGAATATATTACGAAAGAGGATCTTGGGGACCTCTGGCAATCTTTAAAAGAGAGGTACGATCACCAGAAATATGTGATCTTACCGAAAGCTAAACACGAGTGGATCCATCTCCGGTTCCAGGACTACAAAAATGTTAGTGAGTATAATTCTGCGATGTTCGGGATTACATCGAGGATGATGTTATGTGGAGAGAAAATAAGTGATTATGATATGATTGAGAAAACTCTCTCCACATTCCATCCCGGAAATGTAGTTCTGCAGCAACAGTACCGGGTGAGTGGGTATACCCGTTACCCGGAGTTGATACAAGTCCTTCTTGTAGCAGAGCAGAATAACCAACTCGTGACTTTAACTATCATGCTCGTCCCACCGGAGCTGCTCCATTCCCCGAAGCGAATGTTGCATCGTTCAGTTATGATAATTGGAGAGGACGAGGATGTGGTCGTTATCATGGTCATGCAAGAGGACGAGGAAGAAGGTTCCTTCTGTATGATGAAAGAAAGAAATAAGAAATACTTCCACGAAAATGAAAGAGGTCGTGATGATAAAAGACAAACAGAAAAGGTTTGTTACAGATGCAACATGAAAGGGCATTAGGTACGTGTTTGTCCTATGCCAAAACACTTAGCCGATCTGTATAGGGAATCCCAAAAGGGGAAAGAGAAAGGAGGTGAAACAAACTTCATCTCAAATGAACCTGTGTCGTCTTTTCATGGTTTAAATAATGATACTCATCTCGACGTATCAGATTTTCTGGTTGAGCCATAAAATATCGATGTGTAATAAGATCGATGTGTAATAAGATCGATGTGATGTAGTGTTTACTGTATTATATTATCTTTATTTTTTATTGTAAAATATATGCTATGTTTTCATGTTTAATATTAATATATATTTTATGAATATTTTAAATTCAGAAAGATGTTAGACTTTGAGACTCTGGATGGAGATTTGTGTTTGGCAGATAGGGCGTCAATGCACACGATAATTAAAGATAAGAAATATTTTTCCAGTCTCAAAATAAAAGATTACGCTGGAAGCGTAAGTACAATATTTGGTAGTGCAAAGATTATTAGAGGTTCTAGAAGAGTTAAATTTTCAATGCCATGGAGGACAATATTTAAAATAAATGATGCATTGTATTCCCCCAAGTCTCATAGAAACTTATTAAGTTTTAAGGATATCCAGAAAAATGGATATCATATTGAAACTATGAGTAAAGATGTCATTGAATTTCTTTGCATTAAGTCCGAGATGAAACATATATTGGAAGAGTTAAGAATGTTATCCTCTGGACTATTTTGTACGAAAATAAACATGATTGAGTCCTATGCCGTAGTAAACATGAAGTTTACTGATACATTTAAAGTCTGGTATGAGAGGCTAGGACATCCTGGTTCAGTCATGATGAAAAAAAAATAGTGCAAAATTTGAATGGCCATCCGTTGAAAAATGAGAGAATTTTGCAGACGGACGAGTTTATATGTAATGCATGTTCTCAAGGAAAACTTATAACTCAGTCATCACCAGCAAAGGTTGGCAATGAATCACCAATGTTTTTAGAAAGAATACATGGTGATATTTGTGGGGCGATCCACCCACCGTGCGGGCCGTTTAAGTATTTCATGGTATTAATTGACGCATCTAGTAGATGGTCAAATTTGTGTGTTTTAAACGACACGAAATACGACTTTCTCAAAGTTTATTGCCCAAATAATAAAGCTGAGAACACAGTTCTCAGAGTATTCCATTAAAAAGTAAAGCTTGATAATGCTAGTAAATTTACATCACAAGATTTTGATGATTATTGTATGTCAATGGGATTGAAGTAAAGCATCTAGTCTCCCATGTTCATACACAAAATGGCATGACCGAGTCATTAATCAAAACATCATACTAAGAACATCGTAATGCCATGAATGTGATCTCCGTAAGCACGATCTTGTTCACTAGTAGGACTGCCTCTCATAAACTAAGATCACCCAACAAGTATGTGGCCTTTCCACTGCTTTATACTAAAGAACCATCGATCCACTATTCTTTTGATATATTTTTGGTTAAATCTTATTCTTTTCATCAACCTTCAAATGTATTCCTTGGTAGTTTTTCATCAAGATGGAAAGACGAAAAAGAGAAGGATTCCCAGTTGCTTATATGTGTTTAACTTAATAATAGCTTATGGTAATTAAATAGATCATACATAAATGTTCGATTCAGTACAAGTTTCGATTTGATTTAATCTTAAGCACGTGCCTCAAACGCCAATCGGATTAAAAATATGAAAAGTTTCCAAGAAGTAATTCAACATGCCCTATTATATCTGCTAATTCAGTATTTCTGTATTATAAAACTTTGAGATCCACGAGCCTTCAACATCTTGTTGGATCCACGTTAAACGGTG